>JAAEAF010002324.1:79103-123896 GCA_011037195.1 Triatoma infestans
TTTTTAATTACAAAACTCAAAGCTTATGGGGTAATTGGAAGCTTTTTAGCTTGGATTAGTAGTTATCTGACTAATAGGAAGTTAATTGTGAAAATCGGTTCACATTGTTCTGAGGAGGCTTTTAGAGTTTGCTCTGGGGTGCCGCAGGGTCTCATCTGCGCCACTTCTCTTACTTATATTCTATAATGATGTAGTTAACATATTTTCTGGTGTGGAAGTGTTGCTCCTGGCTGATGTTCTAAAGATATTTCTTAAAGTGAATAACCTTAATGACGTGAAGATCCTGCAATACAATCTTCAAATGTTTTATAAGTGGTGTTGCATCAACTTATTGACGGTCAATATTAATAAGTGTAATGTTACAACATTTTCTAGGTCTCCTGCTGGGATTTTCAACTCCTACAGTCTGGAAGGTTCAGTCATTACAAGAATTAATTCTGTCAGGGATCTAGGAGTTATCTTTGATTCGTCTTTAACATTCAGGAAACATATAGATAGTATTGTTGGCAAAGCCTATAAAATGTTAGGTTTATTTTTTTTAGGAGTACGCATAGTTTCTTTAATGCTTATGTCCTTAAGGTTCTGTACGTCTCACTAGTTAGATCTCATCTGGAGTCTGCCACTCCAGTGTGGTCTCCCAGCTCCTTAACATACGTAGAATCTATAGAAAGAGTTCAAAAGAAATTCCTACGCTTCCTATCATTCAGATTATCTATTCCAAATGACTACAAACAGCTATCTGAAAGATTAAACCAACTTTCTTGTCGTCAGCATAGACTGTTAAATGACGCACTACTTATATTTGATATTTTAAATGGACTAATAGACAGCTGCGAATTGGTCAACAACATTAGTTTCAACGTTCCAAACAAGTGCACCAGAAGAATTCACCTTTTCAATGTAAAGTTTTATAAAAGAAAATATACATTTAATTCATCAATCCCAAGATGTCTTAGATTGGTAAATAAGTTGCAAGAGGAGATTGATATATTAAATATATCTAGATATCAATATAAAAACAAAGTTGCTTCTTTACTAATAAATATGGATGAGCAATGAATTATTAACCTAACCATTTTAATTTCAAAGTTGTCTATTTTTTCTGTATAGTTCCAATATTACTATTTTCATAGGATCATCTTTCTTAAACTATAATAATTATCTTTTTTGTCTCAAAAATTCATTAGTCATATTCTATTTGTAAAAATTAATTGCTATAATCTTCAGTTTCATTATACATACAATTGAATACATCTCCAATATTAGTGTCTGTATCTATATACCTATCATATATTACAAATAATTGTGATTTAATAAATAGTATTTTAAACTTGTAATTTAGTGTCATATTGTAGGTTATGTTTATATCTAATGTAAAAGTATTTGTTCCGTACATATAATAAAAATAAAAATAAAAAAAATATCTTTTGGATATACAATATAGTGTTAAAGCACAAGTGATTGTATCATTTATAGTATGATGACACTACCTAGAGACAAGAACCGCATTACTGCTGTTATTCGACTCTTGGTTTGATCGGTGAGCTTCGGCCAAATTCGCCAAATTTAAAAAAAGTTGTTGCAGTGACCTTTTTGTTGATTCCATTGCTCTTTGTAGAGCTGAAGCACCTAAATAATAAACGCATTTTTAAAATTAACAGACAAGCTTTTGGCAATGGAAACGATATATTCAATCTAGGTTTATAGTGAGATTTTTGTCCCTAGTAAAGGTACAGAAATGGGATGAAAACGATGGGTTATACTGGCCAAAAAAAAGGACACATTTCCACTTTAAAAAAGTTTATTTTTCGACATGAACGGTCTCTTTGACAGTTACTGAGGAACGGCACTAAAGATGTTCGAAGAGTCAAAAAATATTTTTTTTTAATGTGAAAAGTTTTCTTTTTTGGCCCTAGCAACCATCGTTTTACTTATACAATAGATATCATTAACTTAATTATTATTTATAATGTCCCTATTATAGTTTTTATTCTCTAATGTTTTTAATCAATGCTACAATCTTAGGTCATTATTTAAGAAAGATTTGTTTACTTTGGGCTAGTCTGATAATTACCTGGTAATAATCTCAAGGAAAATGGATTCTCTAGAAGCGGTAGATTTCGAGGTCTTTTTTAAAGCAGAAGATCACTTGGTGAACGAACCTACGTTTTCTTTGCTAGAGTTATCATGCTCTATTATATTTCTGATGTGTAGGTATGCAAATTAAATTTAAAGGGATTAGTAACTGCTGGGACTGCATTAAGGTACTAAATTTTTGCATATTCATTTCCAAATTGGTTCTAGCTATTTGATGAAAGTAGCTATTTCCTCCAAGAATGTCCTTCTAAACTGCGAACCAAGTAATAAAAAATCATTGGTAAAGACCAAGAAAGTTATATCTTCATGTTTCCCGTCATATTGCTTCATCTTTTGTAAATGGAACGATAGCCAGAAAATTCGCCATTCAACAGTTCCATTTGCCACAGCTACAAGGTGCCACTACTGCGCTAACAAGCGCACATCAACTATGCATTACACCCTCTGTGAGTTTAGTGCGAGTTCTTTGCTCCCCTTTAACCATTCAACCATCATCCTGCTGCGATTTCACTTTTCTGCACATTTTGCACATAGGACGTAGATAGGTCGACTCTCTCTCTACCCACGGGAACCGAACATGCTATCATTGTCTCCCACTCATGTTGATCTAGCTTCAACTAAGGACAGCTCTACTGCATTCGTCTTTCTGGATGAGCAGATTGATTGATTATCTTCATGCTCGATTGTCTTTCACGAATTTCTCTTTGGAATCAGATTGGATCTCTTAAAAGACATTGTGGTAAATGAAATGGTTAATGTAGAGCCTTTATTTAGAAACAATGATTTATTAATTGCTGAGGTCGTGAGGAATTTAGTTTCAGTTTCTTTGGTCGGTAGAGGATGTCTGTGGAAAAGTTTAAGCTTTTGTGGATACTGTGATACTTAGTTGGATCGGTTTCAGTACGGCACCTTTATTACGATACTTCGACCTTCAGGGTTAAGACAAAAACAAATTGTATGCTTAACCAGTTAACAATAAAATGATATATTCAATAGGAATTATTACTTATTTACACAGGTCTTCTAGAAACTCCATTAAATCTCTATGTTATATGATACCGAAATGATAATGGAATATTGTAAATTGAAATGAAAAGTTTTGTTTGTTTAAATCTCAATAAGTTAAATATTATTGACTACTCAAAATTGAACAGTTAATAGAGGAGTACGAGGTAGTATCCAGTGTCTGATTGTTGAGAGGGCAACAATTCCTAGGTAATGTAATATTCTAAAGGTAAAAGTTATATTGTTAACTTATCCAAGTTTTAATGGAATGAAAACAATTCTATTATTTTATTAAATAAATTAAAGGAAAAGTGAAATAAATTCCATTTTTTTAAACACTGTTCGAGATAATCTGAAGTAATAAATTTATTTTTTAAAAAAGAGTTATACCTATCGAATAATAGATATTCTTAATTCTTGTTTATTTGGTTTTTGTATTTACATTAACCATTTCATTTTGTATTGAGGGCCGGAAAAAGACCAACATGTTGACATTAAGAAACTACTGTTAGCTGTTAGCTTCTACATGCCTGCAACTGTCAATATATATATTGGTAGCAAAAAACCAGCCCTATCTATATCAAAGTTCATGGATTTCTATATCTTGAAATAGCGGTCCTGCAGCCTGTTCCACTCGTTCCTTCACAGTGATTCCGAGTTGCCCAATGAATACCCGATGAGAATATTCTACCTAATCGTCTTTCATTTTGTCATATAAATCAAGACGGGCATACGGGGGACTCTCTACCGGCTACTGCATCGGACAGGAACCGCTGCGGAGTCGGGTGCAATACAACTAGCGCGGAGCATAAAATCTGCCATAAAACATTTCACATATTACTGGCATTCTCTTTTCTACCTGTTTCTATTTAAGAATTTCTATTTGAATCTATTTGAGAGTACCACTTATACAAGCCTTGAAATTCTCAGTATGGTGAACTGTCTGAAACTCATTAACGTCTTACTTAAAGGTTTTCCTCGTATTCCTATCTTAGTCGTAGTGGCATCACCTTTGCTTGATATTGAATTGTATCTAACATAGACAATGTAGCTTGAATCTCTGTATTCATGGCTAGTGTTCGAAATTTAAAGAAATCCGTCGGTGTTTTTATGGTGAAAAACGCAAAAAAAATGATCACGAAAACGCCCTGCCAGTCAATAGATTTTCTTCAAACTTAAAATTTTGGAAACTTATTTAATTTTGAATTAATATTATTTAGATGATGGAATTGTATAATAAACTGAAATAGTACTTTATAAATAAACATTTCTCCCCTTTCCAAAAAAGCTGCCTTAAATGAATTTTCCCAGAGAAATGTTTCAAATAAAAATTATAGCTCTTAATATATATAATTGATTTAAAAAGTTTAAAGAAAATCGTTGCAGCCATTTTCGAGTAAATCGTAAAAAAAAAAGTGAAAAAAAGGACTTTAAGTAAAGTGGTACTTTTGGTTCAAGAATTTTGGCAGACAGCTCACTGTCGGATACCTCAGCGGAATTTCTGTTTTTTAAGTTTCGAAGTTCTGCGATTTTTCGTTTTTTGAGTAATGCTGTTCATATTCACACACACACACACACACACAGACCATTTTCTAAAAACCACTTTTTTGGACTCAGGGGATACCTCAGTGCATGTATTTTCGGTGAAACTCGATTTCAAAAATTTGATTCGATTACAATACTTCTTCTTACTACATGTAAGAGAAAGTAACAATCGGAGGGCTGCCAACATTACGTCATAATAACATCCTAATGTCAAGATATGTCAAAATACCGTAGCTGATATTATATATTCCGTATTTCTTTTAGAAAATCAATAAAAGCTATGACAAGGAAGGTTCATTATTAAAAAAAAAAAAAAAAAATTTACTTTTTCAAAAAAAATATATTAATGTGAGTAAACAGTACATAATAAAGACATAAAGAATTATACGCACCGCTGAGGGAACACGAGAGAGTAATCTGATTTTTTTAAATTTTTTTGCTTAACTTATTTTCTCGGCAATCTACAAACAGTATTTTTGGCTTTTAATAAACCGATATTCTATACACCAATAAATCCCGAAAACTAGTCTCTTAACGACACCGTTGTCAGTAAGTGCAGATACAAAGCATGCTGTATTTTATTCTAATTATATAAATAACTTTATTATTTAGACAATGTCCAACTTCAAATTTAGTTTTGCCTTTTCATTAGCACATGTAACTAAATAGTAAACATAGCATGCATGTTTGAATTGGAGTACAAAAACATGTTTTATCTGCTATTTACCGGAATTTCGTCAACCCTCCCCTGTAACTACAAAAATATTATTTAATTAGTTATTTGATGTTTTGAATTAATAGGTTTTAAACAGCAATTATTCCATTTACAACATTTTGTTATTTGTGTTTCATTTGGTAGTCATTATTGATTGATTACAGAGTAATTAATTAATTATTAGTACAGGTATCTCTACTGGTCCCTAATATTCTATTACTCCCTCTGAAGTTACTAAAATTATTACCAACTTTCCCAAAAAGAAATGTCCTAGCTATGACCTTATAACTTCCCGTATCATTCAATAACTCCCAAGGCTATAGTATTCCTGACTACCATCTATAATGCAGTCCCCCGAACAACTTACTTTCCGACCCCATGGAAATTTTCCATATTACGTATGATCCGCAAACCTAATAAGCCAGCTCACCTTCCTGCCTCTTACCGTCCTATCAGCCCCCTTTCCATCCTAGGCAAAATATTAGAAAAAATACTCTTCCAACGTCTCCTATCAACCCTAGATCCTCTTCAATTTCTCCCCCAACACCAGTTTGGGATTCGGAGAGGTCATTCTACTGTCTAGCAGGCGCATCCCTTGAATTGAAACAATATTGTGCTGGCGCCTTTTTGGACATTTCCAAAGCATTTGACTCGAATGGCACGAAGGTCTGTTACATCAAGGATATCCTACCAAGTACCTACTACCTTATCCTAAAATCCAAACTGTCTAACCGTTCCTAGCAAGGCACCCAAGGATCTTCTACTTCCGCAACTTATCCCATCCTAGCCGATGTGCCACAAGGCAACATCCTTTACCCTCTAACCTTGATACCATATATAATGCTGAGTTCCCCGCACATCCTAACACAATCATTTATATGTATGCCGACGACACCGCAATCCTTCCCTCTCATAGTGATCCTGTAATCGCTCAACGTTCTCTTTAAGCACATCTCCGATTACTCGAATACTGGTTAACAAAATCCAGAATTAAAATCAACCCTAACAAATCCCATTATATTGTGTTCACCTTAAACAAAAAAGTTCTTCCTCCCGTTCACCTATTCAGCACTACTAAACCACCTACAGACCACGTTCGTTATCTTGGTATCCACAAGATAACGACCAACGTGCGACACTCATCCAGATCCAAGAGACAAACGTGGAACCTACACACCAGACTTTAACGGACTTCCCTCAACAACCGTTTCAGACTACTTGCTCGACTCCTTGACAAGCGCTACAAACTCACTCTACAAAATAAAAGACGACTCTATACTTCACTACTCGCTTCCAGCTGGATGTACGGGCTAGAACTCTACGAAACCACAAAACATACCTACCTTAACAGAATACAAACCCTCCAGTCAAAAATCCTCCGACGCATAGTGGATACTCCTTATTGCGTTTCCAGTCATACAATCCACAGAGATCTGAAGATTCCTTTTGTCCACGATTTAACAAAGTCCTCTTGCCAGAAATTCCACAGCAGGCTACCCCTTCATCCCAATCCTCTCGCCCAAACCCTCGCCTCTACCACACTTCCAGGCAATCCTGCAAGGAGATTTAGACGTCGTTGGCCCCGCGACCTTCTAGGTAACTAATGGGATGTCCATATATAAACACTTTCCGCCAAATAGGTATTTGTTCTTAATTTCTACCTGCTTGGTGACGATACCATTAACAAGATTTCATAATTGTCGCTGAATAACTACCATTCATGACCATCCTCCTATCCTATCCATCTTCCAGCCTATTTACTTGGTGCATATTTATTTATGTAGTTGTAAATATTCAATAAAACAATAATAATAATAATAATAAATGGATTACTCTCTGATTCTAGTTCACCAAATAGAACTGCTTCTAAATTCACTGCGGACCAAAAAGAAAAAAAGGCAATAAATAAAGAATTCACTATTCTTAACGGGCAAAGTTTGACCGTTGAAATTGCTACCAAGTAGTTTAAAGAACATAACAATAAGGTCTCTTTGGCATAAATTTAGTATTTTAAAAGTTTCTTTGAACAAATCGTCTTTCAGTATTTATTTAAAATAAGAAATGATAATTAGACAGTTTTTTTTTTAAATTAGATCATAGATAATGAACTTCTGTAAAGCCAAGAATGGCAGATGACATTCTTTTCCAGACTGATAGCTCTGAAAAAGATTCTTGTCACATTATCAGTGTTATAACATTGCAAGAAACTGCGCTCGCCTGGGCCAGCATTCTGCATCTTCGAGAAACTAATCAAAGTGAAGGTAGTCATTTCCGGTAAAAGAGTTTCAGAATAGAGTTTCGCCTTTTAGCTAGCATTAGGATGGATTGGATAAACGATTATAACTAAAGGTGTCCATGTAAACACTTTCCGTCAAATAGGTATGTTCTTAATTCCTACCTCTTGGTGACTATACCATTGACAAGATTTCATAAGGCAGCAATAGATCAACAGTTTGAATCACATCATATTCCATGATGAATCCCATTTTACTGAAATGTATTTGGTGTGTTGAGTTGTTGTGTGTTTGTAGTAGTAGTTGGTGTAGCACGAGTAGTTTAGTAAAAGGGCTTGTGTTTGTAAGTTTTAAGAGAGAGAAGTAATAAGAATAATTAAGAAAACACTGTTAGAGTAAATTAAATATATTCTTTAAAGATATTTAAATACTATTCAATAACACAGCAATATGTTTATTAATTTACTGAAATTGGTTGGAATAAACTCTTATGTTATAACTTAAACTGCCACTGATTCTAAGAGAGCGACAAACAAGTGTTCTGCTTGAATGTCTGTTTTAGACTGTCTTGAAGGAATGTCTTCTCTTCATAGTTCAAATCCTTTCAAATAATGCTGGTATGTCTGGAGGGAATTTTATTGTTTTACCCTAACTGTTTCTTGCTCTTTGTCTCTTGGTTTGCATTGACCTAGATTGTAGTACCTGGCTCTATCCCCATCACTAAAATACACTATTTGAACTAGCTAATTTTCACAAAATTATTTTACTAAACTATTTTCCAAAACTATTATTTTTCCATTTCGTTCTTCCACTACATTGCCTATGGCAAAAACATCGACGGCAAGAAGGTTCCGAGAAGAAACGCGCAATTTTGAGTTTGTTTTTAGAGGTCATAAGGGTATTACATGTTATTGAGGTATGGTTTGCCATTGGCATTAGGTTTAGGTATTTCTGATAAGGTGCATCGACCAGATCATATGATTAGTTTTGTATGATCATAAATGATTTTGTTGATGCCATCTTCCTGGCATATCTAATAAATATTGCAAGAATTTGTCATATTACTTTGCGATAAATTCAGGTAGAAATTTTTGCCTTGGCCAGTTTCGTTGTTCTAATTTAAATCCTGTAAAACATTGTGGGATAAGATGAGATGCCACGTATGACGTTTTCCTTATTTGACAACCTTCAGCAAGTAGAAATGATACACCATTAAAGAACATCATCGATACATGCCCCTTACAGTTAGAGAATGTGATTTTTAACCATAGATATTATTTGAATCTTAAAGATTTCCACAAAATTTATTTTTTGAGGTTCAGAGAACTTTCTGTGACGTTAGATTTCATGTATTGTGGGGTTTGATCTAGGCGATATCTTCTGGTCTATGATGTTATTATATTCGGACTAATACACGCTTTATATGAGTACCAAGATGTACATCTCACCACTATATTTATGTTACGCAACAAAAATTGACTAAAAATTGTAATTTAAAGTAAACTAGTTAATTTTACAATTGAATAACTGCAATAACAGTCGAAACAACATCTCGAATATTTCACAATCGATTATTTTATTTATAGATATACTATAAGCCAATAGGAGGAGTATGGTAATTTTTTGAAAAGAGAAATTTGTTCAACCAATAAATAACAAGCTTTTATAAAACATGAAGCACCATTATTCCAATTTAATTGTTAGCCAGCTCTTTTTTAATTTTAATCCAGTGGCATCCTGGAAGAGGATGTTTTTTTTTTTTTTTTTTTTTTTTTTTACAGTTTAAACTTGTAATATCCATTCGTTTGGTTGTCACAAGAGATTCTAACACGAAGAATTCGTCTAAGTCTTTTAAACTGAGACATTCTTCTTATTACATTAGATAGTTTTTTTCCTTATTAATGTTGTTTATTTAATGGTAGTTCAGTATATATTGAGGAACAATTCTTTCATTAAAAGATGTTGTGGTTGGTTCTGCAGAGCTGGAAAGCATCAGAGATATTTTCCGTGATATCTTGCCCTTTTTTTTTTGTGGTCATCGATCGGTTTCGGGCGTTCGCCCATTATCAGGATGCTTTTCGTCAAACAGTGTGTTATAACATAGACTTGCACAGAGCAAATACAGTTGATACATTGATACACATTCGAGTGTATTTGCTCTGTGCAAGTCTACAAAAACATCCTGATGATGGGCGATGGGCCTGAAACCGGTCGATGACCACAAAAAAGAAGCAGGCTATCACGGAAAATATCTCTAAAAATAATTACATGTTAGGTGAAAATTCTAAATTTCCCCCCAAAAAAATTCATATAATTGGAAATGGATACTATGGTGGAAGAGAAAATATTGCATCTAATTTTAGAAGTTGCGTTTTTACCGGAAAATTACAAGTTTTGAGGTCCCCTGAGAATGAAAACTTGTTCTAGCAAATGGTCAGTATAATATGTACGTGCTCACGTATGTGTGAGTAGACGAAAAATATAGCCAAAAGGAAATAATTGCCGGGAGCTCAAACTTGGTATTCCGTTTAGGTACCAGCACGCATAAAAAACCAAGATTCTGGCCGCCAACCTTCAATCGGATTTGCGACTTTTTTAACGATTTTTTTTTTTTTTTGAAAAAACTTTAACAAGTTTTAAAATTTTTTATGTATTATCTGCACACATAAATACTTATCACTTTTATTTGAAACATTTCTCTGGGAGAACTTATTTTTGGGGGTATCTAGGGAGCAATAAAGAACGTAAGGCTCCTCGGGGTCTGGGAGAGAAAAGTATTTAGAAGGATACTTGGCCCGAAGTAAGTAAATTGCATCATAAATGGAAAATACGAAAAATGAAGAACTGAGAGACTTGTTGTTTGGAGAGCCGGATATATTTGCCCAAATAAAGAAAGGGAGGTTGAGATGGTTGGGACATGTGGAAAGGCCTCCCGTAGGGAGGTTACCTCGAAAATTATTAATTGGGAAACCTGGGAGGCACAAGAACCTCGAGGGAGCCCTCGATTTAGATTGTTGGATGACGTGGATGAAGGAAGACCTCCATCGGGTTGGAGTGAGAGGATGGCGCCTCAAGGCCGCAGACCGAAACGAATGGGAAAAACTTATTGACGAGGTCCAGGTCATCTTTAAGGACTGTTGAACCGTATAGTAAGTAAGTAAGTAAGGAAACAATAAAGTTAAGCATTCCTATAAAGTATCAGATCAGTAAAATTTATTATTCTATAACTTATATGATATTAAGATAAATTAAAAGCATTAGTGGAATTTTGGTTAACCGGAAGTGCGTGCAACTTAACAGAATTTGTTTTTTTTTCCAGATTTTTTTTGAAATTTTCTCAAAAATGGTTAAAAAGTTTGTCTTAAAACATCACAAATAAAATATATCACTCGATACATTTATTAAGAAAAAGTAATTTTTTTGAGGAAACTGTCTATTAAATTTGAATTTGAACTTACCGTTATAGTAATAATGTTTATTAAGACAAAGAGCGCTGCCATACGAATCACAAGTGTGCATGTATAAACCCTACCATCATTTTCATGGCTACCTTTCGCATCAGATTTTTACTACTGCAAATTAAGTATGCCTAATTTATTTTTCTATTTAAATCTATTGAAAACGGGTTAAACCTTCTGTCGGGTTAAACTAACTGATCTGAATTCACTTTTCATCGTTACTCGAAGTTCAAAAGTTTTTGACTAGCAACTACATTTAAAATATATATATGTAAAGATTTAGAAAATAAATATTGTGGGATAAACAATCGAACTTCTCTAATCTACACCATAATTTTGTAATAAATTGTAAAATACCGATATAGAAAGGAGTCAGGTGTTTGCTAAACTACTGATTAGGAGATGCGTATAGGTTGAAAACCACCCTGAGAGGATTGATTCAAAACAGGCCATGCTAAAGGAAAGTTTGGGACGGTCACGTAGTCTAAATTGGCAATTTGGTCTCACGGAGCTGGGACTAATCTGTGTTAAGGGTCTGCATACTCTATACCAGTAGGGATTATATTCCCGTGAGGATAGGCGGGTATAGTGGTTGGACTATTCCCTATAGACTAGGGTGGTGACGATATCCCCCTTTTGTATATAGATAGAGGTGAGTACACTTGAAGTCGTTCTACCAGTGTGCTACGTGTTCCTTACTTGTAATGAACTTCCACTATCCATACATCTAACCAAACTAACCCCTACTACAACACTATCCTATCGAAACTTACATTCTACTATTATACTTAAACTACCCACACAAACATACACACACACACACACACAATGTTTAACTTAAATCTTTCCTATGGGAAATAAACTTCATACCCTCTAGTTAAAACTTACTCATAACTTCTATCAATATATTCATAACATGTGGGCAAATGTTACTCAATTTATGTAAGGTTTTATAGACTCCAAATAAAATTAATATTATGGAGAAAGATTTTTATTATTATATATACTCCATTTTTTGTCTGTCAATAATTTTCCTTATTCTTCAAAATATAATGCCTTCCAATTGATGTTTTGCAATGGAATGCTTAACATTGCTCAGAAATGGTTACTTGAACAACATTGTTTAATATTTGTTGAAAGGTTCTGAAGTTTCGTTAGACAGTACAATCATGTTTACTCCCTTTAAGCAGCTCGCTACATGGACGTAAGGACTTTTAGGGAACCAGAAATTATTCCGCATAATGATAATTCAGCAATTTTATATTCTATTTCCATAATTCATATCCAGAATGTAGATTAGCCATTCAGCGTTGGTAATCAGCAATCAGGGAAAATGAATTTTTACTTAATTTATCGATGGGCGTCAAAGAAATGTTGTTCTTTGAGTAAGCTAATGGAAAGCAAGTAGTCTACAAATGCTTTGAACAGTGCGATATGACTGGGCTACATAATGAGCACATAACATCTAACTATTAATAATACTTATTTGCTAGACAAGAGAGTAAAGTACCAGTTTTACACAAGCTTGTAGTAGAGCGGTATTTTCTGTGGGTTTGGATCGAGAAGAATTATTAAAGAAGAAATAATGTAAACTGTGTATATTCAATAAGTACAATGGTACTGCAAGGACTTTACAATGTTGAACAAGTAAAGAGTGACAGCGTGACAGACTGAACTGGCAGAAATGGTTATTTAAACAACATTGCTTAATATCTGTTGCAAAATTTTGAATTTTCATTAGATTTGTACAATTAATTATGTTCGCTCCTTCTAAGCTGCTCGCTACATGGACGTAAGGACAGTCTTGAATACAGTCTTGAATGGAGACTAGCGTCGATGACTTGAATATGATTTTGTATATCTTTGGAGTAGAGTAGCTGGTATTCGTAAACGATTTGTTCAACTCAATCAATTTCTCCTTCCTCTTTCCTAGGGTGATAGGTAGGTGAATAATTTACTTTTCTACGGCTAGAAACTGAACTGATCGTGGTAGAGAGACAAGTCACGCCTCAAGTGACGCATGGAGTGACACAGTTGTGAGGGGTAACCTATGATATTGTTGCAGGCAAGGCCAGCCAAAATACGTCACGGCAATCCATTACACCATATTGGATTGATGAGTAGTATTTCTACATTGTGGACTTTCTTAATTTTATTATAGAGGCATTTTGTTTGTAAGTTGAAATTTTGCATATTTTCCCCTGGTTATTAAACTACCCCTGAGAGAAAAATTCTAAATTTAAAACTACTTACAAATAAAATTAAGGAAGTCCGCAATGTAGGCAAGACTAGACAAAATAATCCATGGCAATGTATTATATTTTGTTTAATGATTTAATCGATTGGATAGCGATTAAGAAGCATTCGCCTGACAAGATGAGGGACATTGTGAGCAGAACTTTGGCTTAATCAGAATTGTGTTTGATCTGTTCATAGTTCACAAACGGCTCAGTTAAGAAACATACTTTAGACCCAGTTGGCGATGGCCGCTGTATGTACTATCATAAGTCAGAGATGTCATTCCATGTCTTTGTCTTTTAGAACGACACGGCGCATTGACGTTTCGAATCTAAGGAATTTTATCTTTTGATTTATCATCGTTTTTGCTAATAACGATGGAGACATTCTTGCTCCGTCCAAGCTCAGATAACTCGCATCATTACCAAGTTTGTAGATATGACTGTGTTAACACTGCATAACTCAAAAAAAATCACAGGCAATTCAGACTTGCTATTCCCTTTAGGGGATCATTAAGATTTTAGTCCTACAGTCCTTTATGTTACTGAGCTTATGATACCCGGAGTGTGCGAAAGTTCGCCCGAGACGGTCAGTCTCAACAGGCACCATATTTGGTAATTTAAAAAAGAAAATCTCTTTGTTTATGCGGGGGCCGCGCCGTCTGTCCGCCCTCACGAGCTCATTTGGTGAATAACTAGCTTAACAACAATGTTGAATTATTTATTATTATTTAAACAAATAAATCAGTATTTGTCTCCGCTTTATTTTGTTTTGGGTTTTTCCATTGTTTTGTTTAAAATTTTACAAACAGACAGAACTGCTAAATTTAACTATAAATAATTGATAATCAAATAGCAGTATTTGCTTTTTATAATTTCTTTCATTTATTTAATACATTCGTGTATAGAATCATTCGTATATAATTTATAATTCATTAAATTCGTTACATAATATACTTTGCAAACAGAATATTCAAATAAGCCTTTTATTTTATTATTTTCTTTGATGTTTACTTTTTAATCAAAATATTACAACTTGTTGATTTAATGACATTATTATCGACAAACTGTTGCATACTAAATATATATATAGTAAAAAATATATATATATAGTATATATATATACTAGATTTATTATAGTTATTATTTACTTAGTAGAAAGTAAGACAATCTTTTGGTATTATTGATTTATTTATAGAGAGTTGCTAGCTACCTGTATTTTAGTTTGTTAAGTTTGTCGTTAGTAACTGTTCATTTAATATTAAAAAGACTTCTATAGGAGTGTATTAATTATATAACTCAAAAAGTAGGTTAATATATTATCAACATCAATATATTAACAACAGATATAGATTTTTCTAAATATAAGTTTAAAAACATTGTTATGTTTATAACAAACGTATCTATTGTTATTATTATTATTATTGCATTGTTTTTCTTATTTTGTATACTTTATAATATGCCATATGTATCCATTTAACAGTAAAAAAAATTGAATGAATTGAGCAAAGGATGTCAACAATTATACCAGTCTGCGATATCTTCTCCTTTTTTTTTAATTTTTTTTCTTCTTTACTTTAAATTCTTTAATATTTTCCACAAATAAATATAGCGAAAATATTCTAGTCACTAACATTTTTTTCAAGTTCTAAAAGGTTAAAAATGTGTAGGTTGGCCTTCGTCGCTGAAGACCGGAGATATCGTAATGACAAAGATATTTCTAGAAAAGCTCCCTGGACTAAGAAATGGTTCGCTACTATTAATCGATGCTAGAACTTTGCTCGGTGAATAGCAACCTATCTTCAAGTAAAAAAATTTTTTTTTTTTTGTCGTTATTTGAAAGGTTCACAACATTTAAGGTCCTTCGCACCTTTTATCTTAGCTTTGATGGACATTATATTGATTGGGTTAAGCTACTGGTTACCTAACGAGAAAACCTAACGACAACTGGCCAAACATATATAAAATTGAACCTCTATTGTTTCTATAGCTACCTGGGGTGGAGTACTCAATATTCCTCGCACCCCTTACGGATCATAGCCTAAAGTAAAAACTAATATAATATACATTTCCTCTAACTTACACTTCAGTGTGAATGAAAGTTATGCATTCATACAGAACAGACATACCAATAAATACTTATACACTTAAATGCGTTCATACTAATAAATACTCCCAAGCAAATAAATACATTCATACATTAAAAATAGACAGTCATACTACACAAATACGCACTAAACTTAATTCTGTTTAGATGGAATACTCAATATTTCTCGCACCCTAAATCTGAACTAAACCTAAAGTAAAATATTTATACTATTTACACTACATACTTTCTATCATTCATACCTTACCGGGGTGTCAAGTAAAAAAAATGCTATAATAGAGTGTAATGTGAAGATCTTTGAGAGAAATAATTAAAAATATGTATATATCATGATTTTATAATTAAGTAAAATAGATTAGTTAAAATATATTGAATATTGATTGCTATTTAGAGCACCTCAAGCCTGGGTTTTTTCGAATGTTCGGTGAAAACAATAATGAACAGTTATGAAGGTAGAATACCTTTACTCACAATAGAAAGGAATTTCCCTTCCTTCCACGGTTCAGTGGAGGGAGGAAATATATATATACTAGATCAAATTTGTGTTAAGAGGAGGTCTGAATACTCAAGATAGGAGTGCTATCCAAAAATGTATAGTAGTGACACAGTGTAAACCCAACCTTATTATAAATTAATACCTCTCATTTTCTTGAATTAATTATCTTAAAGACAAGATTTTATTCGATATCTATTTTCACATATTCTGTTATTATTAAATATAGACATTGTAATAATGATTTATGTATTATTTATTTAACATCCTCTCCTAGATCAGGTGAACATAGACCTCACGAGATCCCTTTAGAGAAGATTTCAAATATGAATTATAATTATTTACTATTTTGAATTTTGAATTTCTTTTTTATACCCCCCAATTATACATAACATTACAATAGATTGTACTCAATTTCCTGTATTCTTCGAAACTGCAATTAAACACAGTTTTATTATTTTACATACTTTTGTTTCTTTTCATTTTTTTTATTTTAGCTCCTTAATAATTTTTTTCTTTGACAGAAATAATTGATTTTTATAAAATGTAGTGGCATGCTTGCACTTTATTAATGAGTTCACTTTATATTTGAAATGAAAGTTTATATCTGGCAAAAGTGATTAGAGGAGGGCAATAGCAGAAAACAATATATAAGTATTGTAGACAATTTTAATCCTTATACAGTGAAACAATTTAAATTCTTTGTTTAATTTAGTCTTCCATATAAATTTATTTTATATGGTTTAAAACAGCCATTAATATAATATACTTTTGGAAGTTATAAAAACATAAAATATCTAAATGAATACATAAATCTAATTATAACCCTTTTATAATAATCATTACAATCGAAACTGTAGTAAAGGTGTCATCTGGAATTTCTGATAGAATGGGCGGTTTATAAAATTAAATATGCAAACGACTATATTGTTTTTTGTTTTTTTTTTTATATTCTTATTTTTCTTGTTATTTTATATATAGTATGGAGTGTCAACGATAAGCCGTGAAAGAGGAGGTATAATACACGTAATAATATGTTAATATGTGTGCCAGCATAGAGCTCTCTATTGTTTGTGTAATTAGTTCGAGCGAGTATAAAGGATCAATTTTATTTTGTTAGGACAATGTGGGAAGTGATTGAACAATATATATATATATATATATATAATAATGTGTCCCGTGTCATCGGGTCATTGTACTAACATTATTCTTTAGTTGAACATCTATCTTCTCACTATATGTAAATATTATAGGAATCTAAGCACCTCTTCGATTATAATTTCCTTCCCTTGTCCTAGACTTAAAACAAAACAAAAAAATATTTTAATCAGTTCTATCGATGAGGGTGGTCGACCAGATTTCTATTGATTGACAGAAATTTTATTAATCAATGAATATATTTCATTTATTTGTTTTCATATAATGAGATTCTTGTTCAAATATTTAAATGCCCAAATCAATTTTTTTTTTTTAATTCAACCGACAAAAGAATTAAATTATCTTTTTTTTTTTTATTTTAATTTTAAATTAAAATTGCGTTTTTTTATAAACATTTATGTCAATTATCTCAAACGTCAATTTTATGGCATTGATTAAAACTTATAGCAATAATTCGTTGCATTAATCTAAGTTGGCACTAATGTTTGAAGATTCTAATAGTTATCAACATATGGAACCCTCAAATAAAAGCGAATGAAACTAAAAGTTACATACATTTTCTATAAACCACAAATAAAGAAATAAATAAGATTTTAAATATAATTTTTTTTTTATGTTTGTTTCAGTTTTGGTATTTCTCAGCTGCCGGACGGGGCTGTGTGGTTGACAGCGAAAGCCTCTAGATGTATGGACTCAGCTGCGCATTGAAAGCATTGATAAAAAAGCTGTCTTCAATATTTGGAGGATGTGATGAATGGTAGGGGGCGTCATCATTCTCAGAAAAATAACTCATAAAAACCCTGGCTGCGAAATGGAGAGATGTGCCGCCATCAAAAAAGGATCGTCGCGAAGTAGGAGATGTAGGTAGGTGAAATTCATCAACTTGAGCGGATGGCATATCAACTCATCTACATTATGGGATTAGGACATGTGTATTTATGGTTCACCAATTGGATTTGTACTTTGGACCATTATTAATAGAAAAAATATATATATATGCAAGTAAATAAGTAAAAATTTGGAATTCTTAGAAGCTGATGTTCTTCCTTAGCAAGGCTATGTCATTCAGTAGAAGCTTGGGCATGGTCATATGTTTGAATAACTGTTTCAGTTCTGAATAGCAAAATTTCTTTTGTGGGCTTTCTGGTCGCCGTTTTCTTATTATCTTTGTGGATGTTGAGTACCATTGCGAGAAACTTGGTCACTAATGCAGTTCTCACTACTTACCTTTAAAAGTATTCAAGTGTTGTTTTGTCTTTATCCATTCAATAGCCTTCAATAGCCCAGCTTTAATGAAACCAAAATCCTTCAAATTTCCTTAATTGTCTTGCATAAAAGATATTGCTCATTCTAGTGTTTCATTAATTCTGATGCGTATCTGAATTGGTATCGTGTTTTTTCCACCAGTAATAACTCCTTTTCAATACTTTATATTCCACCTCAATACTTTATTCTTAACAATGTTCAATTATTTAAGTTTTGTAGATCAAGATCATATTTTATGTCTTTTGGCGTTTCAATAATATATATAGAATCCGCTTTACTAGAAATTCATCAAAATTTTCTCTACGGAGCTGAGTAATAGAGGAGTGACCACAAAGAATCCGCTATAAATAGTATTAAAGAACATGCCATTGGGTAGTATAAGTAGTGGATCGAGGTCCCAGTCTCCGGAGGACTGAAGTGTATGGGTATATTCGGAGTCAATGGGCAAGCTTCCCACCGTCTTCCAAGTGAAAATTCAATTGGTTTCAAAAGAATTATCGGTTTCAGAAGATTGTATGGTTATCCGATAGTCAGGTCACTATCGAGCATTGAGTTTATGGGTAATCATTTCTAAAGTGGTATGGGAATTTAATGATCTGGGCAGAATTAGTAGATTATCTTGCTTTGGATGCTAGGACATATGGCGTATCGACATATGAGCATTGAGGCATATGAGCATGGATATATGGAGCATTGAGTTCACAGATGTGACTGATGCCAGAAATATAGAAATATAATATATTTGAAATATATCAAAACTATGAAGAAAATATAATACTCACTGGCAAAAAGGGTACACACAGGTAGAAGACAGTTACAGAAAGAGTATCAAAAGACCTGGTTAGCTTTGTCTTTTAGAGTTCATAGAACTTTAGTAGCTTTGTCTTTTCACTCCTTCTCACAGCGGAAGATTTGTACTAACAAGAGAAGGCATTCTTTTTAAGACAGCCTGTATTAGACACTGAAACAGAACACTTGTCCTTCGCTCTCTTAGCATCAGTGCCAGATATAAGTTAAAACATAAGAGTTTATTCTAACTAGTTTCAGTATATTAAGCACAAACTATGATATTGTAAAGTACTTAAATTCACTCAGAGAATAATATAATTATTTCAAAAACAGCGGTGATCTTTTATTTATTTCTAATACTTCTATCTCTATATCAAACATACACACAAGCCCTTTACTAAGCCGCTCGTGCTACACGCTACTACCACAAATACACTATCACCAATTACATTTCACAGATAATCATTTCTAAAGTGATATGACAGTTTAATGATCTGGGCAGAATTAGTAAATTATCTTGCTTTGGGTGCTAGGGCATATGGTGTATGGGCATTTGGATAATAAGTAGCCGTTGGTCTGACAAGAAAAGGTTCTGTAACCTTATCATGGACATGAGAGAAGCGACTAGGTCTCTCCAAGAAGAGCTCAAAAATGAGGATGAAATCAAGAAAGAGCAGCTCTTAGAGCCATAACAGTGTGAGGCAAGCTAAGAATTTTTCTGGCCTCCGACGACCAGGAAAAGGTTCTGAGACAAGCATCAATCTGGGTAAAAGTTGCTTCGTATGATGACAGGCTTCTTCATGGATGATCCCACTGAGTGAGCACCTGAAGAAACTGGGCCTAGAAAGAGATAGCATCTGCAGATTCTGTAGGAGATAAAGGAAACTACTACAGTAGTAAACGACTCCTGATTAGAACTGCTGACCATCATCCAGAGTAGGTTTAAAAGCCTCGATATATACCAGTATTCAAGCAGGAGTTATCCTCTCTAGACACACCCCCAGATCTTTAAATTCCTTAGAGAATACACTTGGCAGAATTCCTTAGCACAATTGACCTCTCTGGGCTAAAGTGTACTATATTCCTCAAAAAAAAAAAAATCTGGTAAGAAACACTCACACAACTTTCTCTTAATTATATATAAAATGACGAATTTTCTTAAAAATTCAAATTCCGTTCATTTGTCCTAACATCATAAATAAAGAGGTCGTGGAGGGACAAATACTAACCTACTAACCCAAGCGGTTAGGGAAATGAAGAGCGCGTCAATAAAAGAGAACCACCACCATAAACTTGAAAATTTATCGCTACAAATTTTGCAAAACTGTTTAAATCAAAGGATAAATGTTTCAAATAAAAGTAAAAAGTGCGGTAAGTATCGCAAATTTAAAGAAAATCGTAGCATTTTCGAGAAAATCCCCCCCCCCAAATCAAAAACCTATTCTGTAAAATCACACTTCCGGTCAACTGATTTCCTTCAGATTTGGAATTCTACCAATGCTTTTAATGTAAATTGCATTGATAGTAAAAAAAAAAAAATCATAAATATTTCTGAAGTTGTATTTTAGAGGAATAGTGTAATGGCATACAGCAAAATGGCATCCTGCAGAGAGAAGAGAGGCTCTCTCTGGTTAACAGAGACTACTCTCTGACTTAGGCAGGCTAGAGTGGGAGAACCTGTGTATATAAGCCAGTTAGAATCTATCTAGATCTATATATCAGATTCAACCATACATCGCATCGTATCATATCTCTACTCCCACCTTTTATTCTATCAGTTTCATTATAAAGTCCAGTGCAATTTGTGTAAACTTATAGCTACATTATAACAGTGTCTTCATATCTCGTTTATTCAATCAAACCTAATTTCTCTTCTCAACAACTCCATTATAAATAGCATTACGCTAGTATGCAATGTTTAAAGAAAATCATTGTAGCTGTTTTCAAGAAAATCATGAAAAACTCGATTGTTGGAAAATTTTACAAAATTGCAATACTTCCTGTTACTATGAATAGCACTGTCCGGTGATTGGCAGTGTTGTTTTTGGCTAGAATGCTCCGGAAGGGGCACAATAAATCTTTCAGGTCGCAGTGCATTATCCCTGAAAAAGAATCAATGCATTACGAGTAAAAGAAATTAAAAATGTATACGTATATAAAGTGCGAGAGTGATTGGATAGAGTGAAAGAGTGAGATTAAATATTTTAAACTTGAAAAAAAATATAGATTAGCGTTCGAGAGTATCAGGAATAAAGCTCGGATGATATTCCCCATAAAATCTTACATTTTTTTTTTTTGTTTTGTCATTCATACTCGATATTAATATGTTTGAAATCTTTCTCAACATTTCTATATTAAAAATATAACAACAGTTGGTGAAAATAAAACGAAAAAATTCCGTCAATCATCAAATCCTTTGTTTTTTTTTTTTTTGTTTTTTTATTATAATTCACTCCACCAAATCCAATTTTAGTAAAATGACATTTTTTTTTATTTTTTTTTTTATTTTCTCTTATTTTTTTGTATATATATTATAGTTCTGACACATCTATTTTACGGTCTGATGTTTTCAGAAGAATAGCATGTGTCGCAGTTAGTATTAAGTACGAACGACACCTGTCATTGGTGAAGGTCTTCCAGGGCAAATAGAGTTGAGTTTATGTCTACCGGTTTGGAACGCAATGTTCACCATTGTTTTTTTGTTTTTTTTTTTATTTTATTTCAATACTTGACAAAAAAACTGCTTCTGAAGTATTTTTCAACTTATTTAAATTATATTATTTCTTTTTAAAAATGGTTTTACATAATTTTTTTTGCTAATAAGTAGTACATTAAGTGGGTTAGCTTGTTTTAAACTTTAAAGGATGATAAGATGAATTTTTATTAATAACATAAAAAAAAAATTGCATATTTGTGTAAGTAAATTAATTACAAAAAATAGGATTAATTATATTTACATTGAGATAAATGCGTGATTATAAAATTTATTACTGAAGATATCAATATATATATATATATATATTTTTTTTTAGATTACTGAGGAAAAAGTAATACAAGTTTATGAATCCATTGCGGTTGATATAATTTTCTTGTTAGATCGTAAAAAAAAAACAGAATAGTTGTTCAGCTACGCCATAAATTTTTGATTGGTACTTAACATTCTGCTTTTATAAAAGGTACGAGATTTAACCTGTATATATAAAACATCTAAGTTACTTCTTGGTATATCTCTTGAAATGATAACATTAATAAGAAAAGTTAACTTTGTGAATTTCTTTTTCCCGTCATAAATTTCCATCTACCTCCTAATCAAGTACAATATATTTCTTTATAAAATATATTTATCCTTAACCAATATTTTTTTTTTTTTGGAGTTCGAAAAATATCAACAAATATCTAACAAAATGATATGAGAATTCCTTTACTTTCAAATAAAACGGACTAAAATATGTAAACGTTTTACTATGAAAATTGTGCTGAACACCAATGTTCTCTTCAATAATGAAAAAAGATGAGCAGAATTTTACCATAAATGGAACAGGTATTGTTTGTTGAATAAAAAATAAATAACATAAATTAACAAATAAAATTTCCAAATTAATTTCGCAAACTTATAACAATAACCTGTAATACGGTAATATCTAGGCTTGAATTGTGATTGTCTAGGAAACTGTTATTTTCAATTATATTTACGTAAGCCGTAACTTTGCTTGGCGACTCTGCCCGTTGGAAATGGCATTTTATTATCGTTTTATGTTGTTATACTATACAAAATGGAGAAAAATGTTTAAGTAAACATATTTAAAGCATCCAACTACCACTATTATAATTGTAATTGACAAAACTTTCTTGGAACTTATAATTTTCTTGCAAAATAAAATAAAAAAAAAAAATGAAAAATTCTCTGGAAGGTCATATTTGATATGCCGTTTTTTACAAACAGTGCATCTGATACGAAGGTTTCGAACAAAATCTATCAACTGAAAGAGCGACGGACTTTCCTGAAAAGATTTTTGAGATTTGGAATTTTCTATAAAATTTATAATAATAAAGATTGACTGTTGACCAAATTTTCATCTTAAGACAGGCGACTAGAAAAAGGTTAGGAATACGATGTAGAATGGCACATCACATCTTTATTGAATTTTTGTTTTTATTTTTCTAATTTAAGGCGCATCAACATCTATGGTCATTGGCGCCCGGAGTCTTCTCAGTGCACTGCCAGCCTCCGGACAGTGTTCTCTCGTTACAGAAAACACAACCCATCACCAGACAGTGACCTGTAGTGGCTCCTAGGAAGAAAAAAAATCTAAGGGTGGCACAGCTGGACTCTAACCCGGGTCCTCTGCGTGCTCGCTTCGGCGGTACATATACTAAAATTGGAATTTTATTGAATTTTGACAGGCTTATGATAGCGTGGACAGAGAAGAAATGCTATAAAAATCATAGTGATAATAGTGGTTCCCTAGAAAAACTGGTAAGCCTTGTGAAAATGACCCTAAATGAAAGCAAATGTAAAATTAAGATTCAAGGGAGAATTTCAGAAAAGTTGCCCGTCGCATCTTTTTAAGATTCCATCGTTTTAAGAACCGCTATCACCCATCCTTTTTGAATCAGTCTTTGAGAGTGCTACTCGCCCCATCTTTACTAAACCTAATGGGACCATTTTTAACAGGATGACCAGACAGCTAACATGTGGTTTTGACAGCCCGATCCAGGATGGCTTTGAATGGAGCATTCTAGGTGTTTGTAGAAGCCGCAAAACAAAAAAAAAAAGCTTGCAAAATTAATGAAGACAAAACTGTGTAGATGAAGTCGTCTAGGAAAGTACAAGAGGAAGAAGAATTCGTTCAGATAAATTAGTTTACCTCAGGAAAGTGCAACAATTTAAATACCTGGGGTATTTCTTGATTTCATCCTGATTTCTGAGCTCTTCTTGGAGAGACTAGTCGCTTCTCTCATGTCCATGATAAGGTTACAGCGCCTTTACTTGTCAGAGTAACGGCTACCTTATTATCTATATGTTGCTCCGCCATATGCCCAGCATCCAAAGCAAGGTAATCTAGTAATTTGCCCAGATCATTAAATCCCCATACCACTATAGAATAAACCACCGAAAAAAATGAAACAAAAGAAGAAAAAAAAATAGCAAGAATGGCGAGCGGTAACAAATGCTTTTTTTCTCTCTATAAAAAGCCATGCAATTTAAAATCATATCTTGAAGAGCTAAACTTCTCGTTTATATGGCCATTATAAAGCTGCGGTGATAACCTACGTATGTGAAATATGGATGCTAACCAAAAGTGACGAAATATATTAAACATCTGGGGTAGGAAAATCCTCTGAAATATATATGGTTAAAATGAATGTTCCTAGAAAATGAGAAGCAATATCCAACTTTGAAAAATGTGCGGCGAGCCAGATCTGGTAATACAAGCTCGTTAGGGTGGATAGACCATGTAGAGGGAATGGCAAGCATTAGGATCCCTAGAAAAGTGTTGTATGGATTGTCGGGAGAGAGAGAGCGTAGAAGGAGGGAAAGTCCGCGTTTGCGATGGCTGGATGATGTAGAAACTGATTGCCAAGACCAGAATAAGTGGTTAGAAGTGGTTGAGGAAGCCAAGGTCCTCATAGGAACGTAGAGCCAAATTAATAATAATAATAATAATAATAATAATAATAATAACAAGTTGATCCTGTTCTTCAGTCTTTGCTTCCATGGTGAGTCTTTTTTCATGTGTACCTGCCTGGGTACTCCTTTCACATAAATAATAATAATAATATTAATAATAATAATAATAATAATAATAATAATAACCAGGAGTTTTATCACTAATCTACCTCCCTCGTTATAACAAATGTATCTATATCTTTTATTTGAAACACGTTACCTTAAAAATAGATTTTGGGAGGTTCTGTGGTACCTGTCAGATAAAATTAAAATTTAAACTGCTGCTACAAGCTTTATTAGTTTTTAAGGAAAAATGTGTACACTGCAGTACACTACATGAAAGTGTGTGAGTGTTTCAGAATTTGTTTGGGAATTATTTTTCACGTACATACACGTTCACAACACACACAAATTTTTTCACACTTTTTGAACATATCTAACAATGATATGTAGGTTTTATAGAACTTAAAGTTTTATTGAACTTAATGGCCAGAATTTCTGTCTTCATTAACTTCTACAAATAAATAATTATTATTTGATACATAATTAAATTAAAACAAAGAAAATATCTCACTGTTTCGTACATAATTATTAAAAAAAAAAATTATTAATTCAATGAATTAAGTAAAACGAAGAAAAAAAGGTGGCCATGTTTATTCATGAATTAGTCATTTATTTTATCAATAATTTGAATAAAGAAGAAAAGAAAGATTGTTATCTTCTTTCTTTTTATTTCTGTTTTTTTTTTTTTTTTTATCATGAAATCAATTGATTATTGATTAACCTTGTAATTTCATCAATCATAATGATATTCTGCAGTTCCTTTTAGAAATGGAAAATTGATTACAAATCCTCTCTTGTTAAATTACCACATGTAAAACAATAGACTAAAAAGAATGACTGGAGATCTCTACCTTCTTTTTTTTATCACTGAACAATACTGAATTTAAATTTTAAAATTACAACACTGAATTGTTGTTGTATTGTTTAAACAAACTTTATTGTTTTTAAAATTTCTTATTATTCTGTATCCTAAGTTTTTTTAAATCAATCTTAGCAAATATACAAGTAAGTACATCGTAATTGTATTTTTGATTAATTATTTTAAAAATCTGATAAATGTAAAAATGTAATAAATTATTAACACAGGAATTGCAATAAAATAAAATATAATAAATAAATTAAATAAACTCGAAATTTTAGCCAAATTGTCACTAAATTTTGTTAAATTGATACTAATCTTCATCGTTTTGAATAGAGCTGAGATGGACCTTGAGGTTGGCCCTTCCTTCCTGATTCACTGTTCCAATTACACAAACAATTTACTATACTTTAAAAACTATAATTGGGAAAAATTAAACACTACTAATAACAATAGTTCAGGTCAAATTTAGATATAATGAAGATATCTCTAATTAATATAACAACTTTTCATGTAAAATAGTGTACATAGTTTTATCCCAGTTTTAAGTACGCGGGGTGCGAGGAATATCCAGTACTCCACCTTCTTTTATAATTAGGCTATATGATCGTCGTTAAAATGGATGTATTTAATGGAATGAAGTATTTGTTGGTTATGCTAGTATTCATTGTATATGCTCAAGACTGTATACATCTACTAACGAGGCTATATTATCTATTGGTGAGTATTCACGGAAAATAATGAAAATATCCCATGCATACTTATAACGTCAAGAAGAATATGGCCAAAGACGCCAGCATAGAATAGAACGCTGTAGTGGAAGAAAGAAATAAAAGAAAATAATAGTTTTTAAAATTAGTTTAGAATATTTTATAGTTTGAAAAATCTAATTTTATTATTTTAAATGTATCTTAGTGCTGTGAATTTACCTTCAAAAAGAGTGTATTTTAGAGTCAGGTACTGTAAATTGGGGTCATTGCTATTAGGAAAACAAAGCACAAAAACCCGTTAGGATAACTCTTTGTAAAAGAAAATTCCCCCGCTAGAGAGAGCATTCCTTAGTACAGTCTGACTTCTGCATTGAAACAAAAAAGTCTGCATTCTGCTTCCAAAGCCAGAACACTACTTCAGGAATTGCTCAGTGCCAGTGATAGATATTTGCCTTTATTCTAGATAAACATTATTTTATTAAGATACAGTGTGATTTTGTAAAATACTTAAATTTACTTAGAGATAATATATTTATTTTAAAAATAGTGGTTATTATTATTCACAAAAGGGGAGGGCAAACCCTACGCTATCCAAAGCCTCCCAGGGCTCATATAGCTACCCTAAAGAATAACAACCACTGGAACTAGAACGAAAATCCAGGCCCAGGTTTTAACCATCTAAGTTTCACCACAGACCGAACAAATCGGACCAAAACCTTAAAAGAACACAGCTTAAAATCCTCTACCGATATCCTATTCCGGCCGGAGGTCCTAAACCAGTGGTGCTTTCTTGATTATTTCTTAATACTTCTATCCTTACCTCAAACGTACTTACAAGCCCTTTTACAACACCGCTCAAGCCGCGACAAAAACACTATCACCAATCACATTAAAAAATATATATATTTTCGAAACCGTGAAGGAAAAGAATAATTTTTGAAATTGAATTTTGATCACAAGTGGATCATATCCGGAAACTTTAGACAAAATTCTTCCGAACGGAAGCGTGACATTATTGAAGAGCTCCAGTTTTCTTTGCAATATTTTGCTGGAAATTTTGTTTATTTTTCGGAGTATTCCATGGTAGTAAAACGTCAAAGTAAATGCGACATTATAGATGCTTTCTTGACTTAATTCAATCGAAAACAACTCCTACGATTGCCTCTAAATTTGCTATACTAACTATACATCCTATAACCTGTAACATTTATTTGAACCATTTTTTCGGAATAACTGATTATAGAAACATTGCGGGAGTAGTACGAGGTTTCCCACAGTACCTCTATTTCAGTAATGTTATTCTACACATCCTGTCGATACAACGCTGAGGGTAACAAAATTTTACAAGTGGAACTATATAGAAAGAACAAATCTATGAGTGTTTCATATTTTTGGGAGGGTGGTTACTATGCACTACGACCAAGAGACGTCTATTGCCTCCCTCCCCCCTCTGGTGCAGAATATGACCACTCACCCTACAGCGCCCCTTCCAAATTAAGGAGTGTATATCTTCCCGCAACACTTGCGGTATATTCAGGCATCCAAACCTTCTCTGAATGTTAGCGTCGCAGACCTTTATAGGTGTATTGGAGTCTCCTCCATTTACCCTCAGAATCTGCAGGTGCTATCGCGTTTTAGGCCCACCTTATTCACGTAGCCCCTGAATCTATAATGCCTCATAACCAAACCTGTCAGCATGCGAAAACAATTTTTACTAGGATTGATGCATAGCAGCCCAAAGAAATCTTAGCCTGTTTCAGTACTGGGAGGGTTTTCCAGAGCTGTGCTCCCCTCACTTCCTCCTAACTTCTGAACACTTCTCAAAGAGACTGGTCACTTATTAAACACAAAAGAGATCCGGTCTCATTGAAGCGCCTTCCCTTACCACGATATCGCCCATTCATTTCCTTACAAGCCAACATGCCCTGGCACCCCAAATTAAGTTAACTCTGGTGTCAGGTCATTGAGTTTGCTCAGTACCGAGACATTACTATACCATAAATTGATGACAAATAAACTCAGTACTTTAATGGCGGTGTGGTTATCGGATGGGATAATAATCTCCATATTCCGATAATTCCTGTCGATATTAAACTGAACACATCTTCCAAACTTCGTGAATTTCCGCTTGGAAGATACTGGTCAAGTTGCATAACGTCCTTGGCCCAAAAACTCTAGCCCCAGTTCCCATCTGCCTTCCATACAATGGCATTTAGATTAATGCCAGACAGAGCGGATTCACTGCTCTAACAGAATCACAGTTTCGAAGACAAATTTTTAACGAAACTGTATGTTTTAATCATTCCACCCACAGGGGATTTTTAGAGGGTCGCGCTTCTCCGGGCGCAAACGACCTTAGGTGTTTTAGAGGGTCGCGCTTATATATATATCTATATATCTATATATCTATATATCTATGTATCTATATATCTATATATCTATCTATCCATCTCTATATATATAAGCGCGACCCTCTAAAACACCTAAGGTCATTAGCGCCCGGAGCCTTCTCAGTGCACTGCCGGCCTCCGGACAGTGTTCTCTCGTTACAGACAACACTGTCCATCACTGGACAGTGACCCTGGGACGAAAAAATCTAAGGGTAGCACAGCTGGACTCGAACTCGGGTCCTCCGCGTGGGAATCCAGTACGCTACCTACTTAGCTATTTACATCCCTATATATATATTTATACATTATATACAAGTGATGTGAAACACTCCAGGAGTCTCCTGTTCTCCGCTCTATCGACTATCACCTCTGACAATTCCCTAGGAATGGAATGATAAAGAAGTACCGCTTTAAAACTTTGCCTTCGAAGCTGAGTAGCAGAAGAGTGTGGAACAGTGAATTCGCTCTGTCTGGCAGTAACCAAAATGCCGGTTCGTGGAGCCTGAGGGGACAGGGCCAATGTTCAGCGTCTATGGACAAAATTCAGGAAAATGAATCTTCCAGGCGGAAATTCATGAAAATGGAAATGTGTCCAAAAAAAATCGGGATCTGAAGATTGTTAAAAACCTATTCGATAGCCATGCGGTCATTAAAGCAATGAGTTCACATGTCATCAGTTCATGGCTCGGCAAACTCAATGACCTCACAACAGAGTTACCCAGTTTTGGGTGCCAGCAGGGCGTTGG
This sequence comes from Triatoma infestans, assembly GCA_011037195.1. Classification (NCBI taxonomy): domain Eukaryota; kingdom Metazoa; phylum Arthropoda; class Insecta; order Hemiptera; family Reduviidae; genus Triatoma; species Triatoma infestans. Next base: position 108,647 of record JAAEAF010002324.1, read on the forward strand.
CTTCGAAGGAAATAAGAACGCCGATATTATGGCAAGGAAAGGCACTGTATTCCCCTTAATGGGGCCGAAACCCTTTTGTGGGATAAGCCTACAGGATAAGCCTCTCCAGGAAGAGCCTATATATATATATATATATATATATATAAAATATGAGAGAGCGAGGGAGATTTTAAACTTTATGTAAAAATATTACAGTGTGAAATTACAATGTAAATTTAGTATATTGAAGCTTAAATATTTATGTCCAATTAAGCGATTTTTTTTAAAAATTAATAATCCCTTTTCTAAGAAGGAAGTTAACAAATATTTTTCTGTAAAATATTATAAAAGAATGCAAAATGAAGTTTTAGAAAGGAAAGGAAGAATTTCATTACATACAAAAGAAAATCTAATATATATTTTTTCTGCTAGCCAAAAAAAAAATTAAAAATAACCTCATGAAAACAAGTCGATTCTCTTTCTAATAGAAAAGGAGAATGGTTAGGGCTCAAAAAGAATTGGCAGCGCAAAAAATAAACTGACAGTAGCTTTAGGCTGTTTTCTTATTTTTGCCAAAACAAGTTGTATTTCAATGTTGTTGGGTTATATACAGTAAGATTATTATTTTTCATTCTTTAACAAAAATTATTATATTTTCAATTATTATTATGCCTAAATTATCTAGAAACGATAATTGAATTTAATTATTTTTCATAGGCTAAAAAACACTTATTTTTAAAATGACGCATTTGGATATTAAAAAAAAAAAGTATGAAATAGGTCTCAGACTCTCTTCAGAAAACTGGTGTTGAAAAACATTAGCTTAGATTTTAATTTAATTTTTCATTATTTTTTTATATCGCCGAAGAACTCTTGTTTTTTTATTTCAGTAAAATTAGTTGTGACGAGATAATAACGGATTTATCTACGTTTAAGTTACTAAATACAAATTAATTTTGAACAAATCCTTTACGTTTTTCTTTTAATACTTAGAAACGTCATCAGTTTTATGGAATAAGAAAAACAGAAACAGATTTCTTGAATCCACGTGCCATTTATTAGCACTTCTCCTATTGCTTCACTTTCTTTGCCAAAAAAAAAAAAAATAATAAACTTTACTCCCCTTATTTGTCAAGTAAAACAAATTTTCTTGATTTCTTGAACTCTTGCCTAACAGAGTTCTCATCTTTGCATAAATCAAATCGATAATGACGTTATTTTTTACTTTTTTTATATGATTTAATATTTTTATTCTATGTCCTATAGGTCTGGTCACGCAAATTAGGCAAACGCACAATTCAGTTAACACAATAGTTATGCAAATAGACAATAAGCTTGCTTGTGGACTTTGCTTTAGCTGTTTTCAGAGGAAGTGGAAGCTTGGATCGAAATTTTGAAATGACGGACGCTTTGCTGCCAAAGATTAGAATGAAATGAATACTTCTGATGGAATTGGTTATACCTTCTGGATAGTAAGAAGTAATAATAAGTAAAGATATAAACGGAAGTTTGATGACTCACTAAAAAGTTATTGATATTAAATTGATGCATTTCAAATACGGTTGGGGAGGTTTGGAGGGTTAGAATTCTGTTTAAGTGAGTTAGAAAGTCCAAGTTTTTGGTCCACATTGTTGGAAGAACAACATTTTGATAGCACTAGTTCCGTGCGTTTATTAAGGAATGTGATATTTAGGAGAATCTATCTTTTTTTTTACAATTGAGAGAAAGTATTGCGATCGTGTCAAATTTGAATTTACACCGGAAATATACGTTCATTTTTGAGGTCACCTTAGTCCAAAAAAAGTGATTGTTAAAAAAAAAAAATGATGATCTGTGAGAGCGCGTCGATGTATATGTATTGCATGACTCAAAGTGGATTCATAAAGAAAGGAGGAAGTTATCTGAGAAAATTCCTCCAACGAAATACCACATTACTGATGAATAGATTTTTCAATTTTTGGCGGTTTTTTCGAAATTTGGATTTTCTTTAAACTTGGTATGAATATTACATTGGGTAAAGCTAGGAGAGATGACGGGGTAGGAGAGAAGACGCAGGCTTTGCTTCTCTTGTTTACCACCACGTGGCGTCGTGGAAGTTAGTCCAGGAGTAGAGAGATCAGAAGCGATCGTATTGCAAAATTCTTCAGTTATTTTGTGTGTTCTTCTGTGTTCTACAAACATTTATACGCATCACCTATATCTGGTGAATACCTGAATTTTCATAACGCCTATTAAATGTTTTTTTTTATATATATATATATATACTATATTAATTGCAATTGAAATGACAGATTTCCTGCTGTCATTAAAGTTGGACTCATAGACATAGTGTTTACCAAGTTTCATGTCGATCAACCGTGTTACCTTCACAGAGGAGAGATCTCCTACCTATGGTGCGTCATCTATCCTACCATAGTAGGAGAGACGGCCAAATGTAGTGTATTTGTATTTTGTTTCTGCAATAAATGAGAATGTCTATATTTTGAAAAATAACATTTTTTTGTAGATAATAGTAGAGTTGACATATGTTTTATAAACATTACCTCTTTAATATATCTCCTATATTTTGATACAGTGCATAACTTTGAAATTTGCGTCAGCGCTCCTAGCTTTACCATATATAGGATGTGTGAAACACTCTCAAGAGAGTATTTGTTGACTTTGAGGTCAAGGATATCTTAAAATATTGTAGTTTTATTTAATATTGTATATTACTGTTTTGTTTTGTTTTATGGGGGTGGAAGGGTAAGAGTTCCTCGCTTAGGTTTGGCTTAGGTTCCTCGCTTTTGAGCACCCTTATTATTATTAATAATAAATATAATTCTTCTTTATCTCCAGCATCGCAAAGGGAAAGAATTGACCCTATTTCATTTGTAATACTGCTCGAGATCCTACTTGAAATAGCAGTACGCAATCGAAGCGTCTATGGAAATTTATATCATTACAAAATACTTACAAATATTATTTGTAATATTTCTAAAACATAATACAAAAAGGAAGTAGTATACAATAATTGCAGGCAACCCTTTTAAAGATCTGCACACAATTTTAATTGCAATATTTATTAATTTTTTTCTTTCTAATAATCGATTTTATCTCGATTCAATAGTAATATAAGAACGAGTAAATACAAACGTAATATAGTTTTGAATTATACAAAGTTTTGCATTTATTGTTTAATAAATATTAAACATTAGACAAATTCTTATACAGTAAATTGTTATTTGAAATGTTCTGTGTTTATTTTTGAATAGAAGTTGGAGAGTAGTAACATAGATATTTACTTTAGACAGTCATGTACCTAGGGACAATTTCCTGTTCTTGTTATTTCTCCTATGTTTCTCATTTTCTTATACACCTCCCGTGTACATACTAACCCGCGCACAACCTAAGTTGAATTGGTGACCAACGCGCACGTATTGGTGTTTGTGTGTGTGTGTGTGTGTGTGTGTGTGTGTGTAGTGTACACACAGTATACATCTTACCCACCCATACCCTTGAAGAGATTCAGAAATAGGATTATCTTAGGGAAATTAGGTTAGGGCAATGCTATATTGGTGGACATGCTTTTAAATGGAGATTATACCCGATTACATTGGTGATTGGATTTAGTCCATTACTAATGACATTCCCGGTCCACTCTTCTCCTTTAGTACATGTAACGCCTCCTATAGCTGTTCTTCATCTTTATGTATATTCAATTCACTTCCTTCCAAACTACTTTATAATAACCGAAATAGGGTTTCATGAAAAGGGCAATTTACCAAGTGAACTACAATTTATTATTTAAATGTAAATTATATTATATAATGAAAACAACGTATTGTCAGAAATAGACGAAAAGAGCACTGTTTTTCAATTGCAAGGCCAGCGAAAATATCACTTTGAAATTCATCATTTTATGAAAAACACTTCCGGTTTAAGGCCGCCTCAGTGATTTGCTGTAAACTGATGTTTCGCCCATATTGCAATGAGCTTCTTCAGGGTCGTTACATCTTGAAAGCTAATGGGTTCATTGCTCTATTAGCTTTCAAGGTGTAACAAACCTGATGAAGCATATTGCAATATGGCCGAAACGTCGGTTTCTAGCAAACCACTGACATGGTCGAAATCTGGAAACTCAAAGGTTTTTCATGAAAATTATGGAAACCTAAAAAAGATCATTTCATCATTTTAGTTTTCTAAACCCTATTTCATGTGTATTTTAACTATTTTATAGTGGAAATGTATTCAATGAAATTGATACCAATGTACTTGGGTACGGTTCTCAAGTATAAGATACAAATTAAAGTGCAGAGTTTTTAGTAATGAATCGAAAATTAAGCCCAAATTAATGAAGGATGTTAGCCTTAGGTAAAACTAAATATGCTATAAGATTCATTAGTTAATGATGGATAAATTTAAATATAAGTGGATAGATATTATCACGCCACCAGAAATGACTTTATCGTAAAGTGAAATAGACGTTCGCTTAGGGTCATTAGAAACGACTACATCGTAAGGCGAAATAGCTGGTCCTTAGAGCCTCACAATTTCCGTCTTCATAAGTGAACAAGACCTCTTTTTGATCAATAATTATTGATATTTATATAGATTTACTTACTAACTTATTTATATCGGCTTCTCCCTTCTCGTAAGGATAACTGTTCTTGGTTTTTTTTTTTGCGCAATTCTTGACAAGGTTCTTGACCTTTTTACACAATTTGATTTTGAGTTGTTGGAGGGAGGCCAACCCCCCAACCTGGGGGAGGGTATTTTTTTCAGGATCTCCTTCCCCTAGATGAGTTATCTTCACCACGATTTAGGAGTCTCATCCAACCCGTATAATATTCTTCCTCCCCCAAGCACTTAGTGCATCATCGAGTTGTGAGGCTTTTTCTAGAACTGCCTGTGTCATCAAATAGCCTACCTTCTCTCCGACGTGTCACCGTTGTCCGCGGCTGATTATTTATCAGGCTAGGCCCGCTTTTTTTTTTGCAGCTGACCTCCATATCTGGTGGCCTTTCCACTATCAGCAATCTGTGGACGTGCCTGGTAGCATAGGGATGCCCCAGGTATGTACATTTAATGAATGAAAAAAAAAATCTGATTTGAAACACTCATCAATTTTTAATTGACAAAATTTCTTGAAAAATTGAATCGTTCACAAACTTTTTATGGGCTTGCCATATAAACCGGTGTTCGGGGTAACAGATACCAGTGGACTGTGTGGTAGCCAATTCTGACTCAAATCAACAAAGCTTATGGAGGCAGTTAAAATTTGAATCTAAGTGATATGAGGCTTCCAGAACCTCCTAAAATGGATTTTACTGGAAAAATGTTTCAAATAAAAGATACGAGTTTATATCTGTGATGTTAGCATTCCAAGTTTAAAGAAAATACCTATAGCCGTTGTCGAGAAAATTCTCAAAACTCTAAAATCTGCTTTGTAAAGTCCCCCAACTTCAACTTCAAAATTCTACCAACACTTCTACATTACTTTAATATTATCTACGTGGGAGAACCAAACATTGTACTGAATTAGTACTTTAGAATAGCTTAACGTTTCTCTTCCCCCAGACACCCCCTAAAAATCAATTTTCCTGGTGATAAAGAGTGAGTTTCCTATCAAAAAAGAGTGGCAGGCATTTCTGTTTTTAGATAGTATACGAAGTTTTAAGAAAAATCATTCGAGGTATTTCTGACAAAATCACGAAAAAGTGAAAAAAATTATTTAGTTAAATAGCATTTTTGGTTGATGGATTACATCCAAAAGCCTCATAAATTTCATTGGTACCTACACGGAATGCAAACGTCATACTTTTTTCTCTTAACAGAAGTAGGAGAAAGCAAAAAAATATTTACAAATTTGGTGGAACCAATCTTTCGCGCCGAGCCGCAGTCTTTCAAGTTTGTGAATCAAATGTCTTTATATACTTTTAAAAAGTGGAACATTTTATTCAAATTTGTCATTGCTCTTTATGCTAGTTAGCACAGGCGATCAAAGAAGCATAGTGAACTGCAAATAAAAACCTTTCTATGAACACTTCTAAGACACTACTTTTTTTTTTTTAATCTCTACTCTACAGTCGTAAAAGGTTTACTTTGATAGGACGACATTTTTGATCCATCACTTAGTGAATACACTATAATTCCCAGAAGGTTGTTTGTGCTATCATTTCTTTGTATGATTTTTTTATGATCATGCATGTGTGATCATTTCTATAATTTTGCAGTACTTAATTCTAATTCAAATGGAGTTTAAATTTGGTTATATAGTCAAACGGTGAATTCACGTTAACATTTTGGTAGTATGTGTAGGATGTTTGATACATAAAAGTTTTGGAGAATAAATGGAAATAGCTGGGCAGAGCTACCTTCTTAAGATATGTCAGCCCAAGATATGTCAGTTTAGAAAATCAGGTTCCATGGATCATCTATCGTGATTAATGATTAAATAAGAAGCTCTTTGCTTTTCTTTTGACCTGAACTTACTCTCAATCACTTGTCCAGGACGGTAATCCGCTTTGCTTTCAAGCACGAGATGTTCTACAGCGTTCTTCTTTAAGGAATTGCCTTGCGAGTTGTTGGTGATCTAATACAATATTAAATGTCCAAATATAATTCTTATGAACATGTTTCTGTGTCCTTCACGAACAACACTTAGGAATTTCTCAAAAAGAAGAAACAGCCCTTCACCTTATATTAGATTGTTATTAGTAAATTAAATTGCTACATTCAAGCTATCAAGTGTAAATAATTGGATCCAAATGTCATCACATCACTATTTGTTCTAAACCAACTCTTTTTTCACTTTCTCTTACAGTCTCATAAGAAATATTGCGATCGTGTCAAATCTTCGAAATTGAGTTTTCAACGGTAGTACATGTTTTAAGAAACGCTGAGTACGCAAAAGTTTTTTTCTCGAACAAAATAACTCAAAAACGAAAAATAATTATTAAGCAATCCTCCTGGCTTCCAAGAGCGACCTGCAGACGTTGGTAAGCGCAAAGGAAATGAGATCACACTCAACGTGAAGAAGTCAAAATGAATAGTAATCACAAAAAGAACCTTGTTATAGGAGAGCAACTGATACGTGACAGCGAGCAAGTTGAGTGTGTCTCTACTTACAAGTTAACAATATCCCAAATTAATGAGGCTGGTAATAACGAGGCAGAGATTAGCTCTCATCTGAACGCAGTATGAGTGCTGTGTTTTAGAAGATGATCAAGGCTTTTTTTTTGAGCTTGAGGCTACGCATCCTTCGGTGATAGTGTTTTCTGTATTCCTTTAGGAGTAGAGATATGAATGCACACAAATGCTATATGTACACATGTAGAGGCATTTAAAATGTGGCCCTATAGAAGGATGCTGATAGTTTCTTGGATTCAGAGAATTAGGAATGCCAAGATCACTGCTGCAGAATATTTTGCAGGGTTGAATCGACGGCCGGCAGAAGTCCGTTGGATATATTGACTCCACAATCTCCGGCAATAGTTTGGGGAATCCAACGCGTCATCATTCCGAAGGGGTGCGGATAAAACTTGTATAGCGTTGATGATAGCCAGCGTCCGACGCAAACAAGGCACTTGAAGAAGAAGAAGAAGTGCCAAATGGGCTGGAACCTAGGGCTTCCGCATTCAAATCTAACACGCGATCACTGAAATACAAATTATTCCATTAGTTTTCCTTTCTAGAATATTTTAAAGGAGATATTTCCGATTCAAAGATTGCCATTTCCCCCTATTATTTTACTTCCTAAAAACTTTATTTGATATATATTGGTGTTGATACAAGTTAAACTGTTTTTAAATAATAAAAAGTTCTAACCAATTTCTTTCGACTACTTTCATTAAAAGTTTATGATTTATGATACTTGCTTTGAATATTTTAAAGTAAACACTTCTGCTAGTGTAGCTCTATCAAAACAGTAGTAGCTGAAGTCAATTAAAGTTGAATGATGGGATAACATTCAATGAATTATTGGGAGGCGTTAGTCACTTGTTAATGTTTACGATCTCTACAGAATATTAATACTGTTCGCTATAACATAAGAGAGTATTGGGTACATAGGGTTCCCAATATTCTAGGCATTCGGCCTAGACCACCCGTATGGCGGACCATCATTATAGCACAGATGGTATGAATTACGATTGAGTGACTTAAGTGCCCTCCGGGAAATGCAAGTTAAGTAAGTGTAAGTAATGATAAGCTGATATTAATGCAGTAGTGATACTGTATGAGTATAGTGACTATAAGCAGGGGTATTCAAGGAGGGTTACTGCCTACATTCAATGTTAACAGAAGGGGTGTGAGTTTATATTATATATATAATACGAGTTTTCATCTGGAGGAACTGATGAAACATATAAGTGGGAAGAGATGTTTCTGAAGAGGAAGAAGATAGGAGAAGTTGTAGATGACTTCTGTAGCATATGAAATGTGGTACCTTAGGGACTTCACTAGTAATAGTTGTGGGAGGTCTTCTCCTATATATATATATGGCTGTTGTACACGTGACTCTAACTATTAATTTAGAGATTGCTGCTGTCGGTGTTCAAGTGTTGCATATTAACACCAAACTACAAGCAGTATCATTCTCCTTAAGATACATCAACACTCTATTGCCTCTATTACCGGAAGTGTTAAGACAATAAGCAATGCAATAAGGGATAAGAATTTCAAAATTATCTTCATGTACACTGAACACTATCAATATATCTTTCTTACCACGTTCTTGTCTAATGGTCCTCCACTTTTGTTTCGCTTATTTATCACATTCTACTTCTTATTCATTCTAATAAGTCAATCTTTCTGTTAATTCTTACAAATTATCTTAATTATATGTAGAAGAAAAACAACAGAAGACATTGAAGTTTCTGTGTGTAATTAATTCTTATTCAGGATATATAAAATTATTCTGCCATGCTCATGGGCTATCCCTTAACCCAATATTTCCAAAACTTTACCGACGGCAGATCGGTATTTTACGCAATGTTGCTCCAACGATTTTCTTTATATTTGCTAGTTTTTTTTCAGCGCGTCATCTTCTACTCGGTGCCTACTGCGCCTACTCAGTGCACTGCCGGCCTTCGCCCAGTGTTCTCTAGTTACAGACATCACTGTCCATCACCGGACAATGAGCTGTATAGGCTCCTAGAAGGAAAAAAATCTAAGGGCAGCACAGCTGGGAACTAGAATCCAGGACCTTCGCGTTGCTAGTCCTGCGCGCTACCACTGAGCTAATCCCTTCCCTAATTGTCAGTTAAAAAACTAATATTTTTAATTTGAAACATTTTCCAACAAATTTATTTTAGAGGTTCTGGTTATAGGCAATCTTTGCGATAGATTTCAAAAGTACGCCCTATCTTCCGGATTGCATTGTAATCACATTCAAGTAATACCGCCCATATATACTAAACAATGTGTACCTCCTTTTTAAATGTAGTAAGAGAAAGTCGTGTGAAGAAAGTTTTAAGTAAAAATGGTTTATAGCAAATTCCATTAGCTTTCAAGGTGTAAACAACCCTGAAGAAGCTCATTGCAATATGGGCAAAACGTCGGTTCTAGCAAACATGTGACGCAGTCTCAACCCGGTAACTTAAGCGTTTTGCATAACGAAATGTCTAAAACACTTTCACTTGAAACAATTTTTCCAGGAAAATTTTGGGTGTGCGGATTGCTGTAAACCTTTAGCTAGGCTCTTTAATGCAAGTTCAGTACAATGTACGATTCTATCATCTGTATATTATTAAATGCATTGCTAGAAATCCAAGTCCGAAGAAAATCGATTAACCCCAGAAGTGCGCCGACAGGATAGATTTGTGAGTTACTGATTCAACGATTTTCTTTAAACTTGGAATGGTTATCTACAAAATCTATCAGTTTATTTGGTACATTTTTCTGTCAAAATTAATTTTGGGGGAATACTGGATAATATGGAACTTTAGTTTTTAATCATTATTTGGGTTTTTGGAAGCACTATCATTTGGACTGTATATTGAATAATTACATTCAAATACTAGTTATTCTCTATATATGCTGAATAGTAACATGTATGTACCAACCATCACCAATACAATTGGGTTAAGGGAAACCATACTTCATCTGCTTCTGCACTTCAAGGATTAGGCTTACATACCATTCACTTTTCATTCTTCCATTTTCTTCTCCGTCCGCCTTCGCCTTTCTTTCCACGTGATTCTTTAGATCTGTTCGGCATTCATTGATGATAATTATATTTAGTTATAAGTGGTTTCTTATTAAATTTTTTGAACCTTAACCTAAGTATTCAGATAATGGAGCTGTCAACTTAAGTTTTCCTGACTGAATTCCATGATATTTTTCTATCCTGGTTAATTTATTTTAGCAGTTTTATGGCACTGGAAGCCCACCTTACACCCACTCTGGGCTGCCAGGTAACACAAATTTATTATTGTACGCCATGCCCCTGATTTCTTCAAGGTTTGGTAAAAAATGTCAATAAAAAATTTAAGGGAAGATCGAGTGATTGTTTACATAAAATTTATTCCCTTAGTAAATAGACTGTTGCCTGCAAGGGGTAACTGTTGCATGCAGTTATTTGGTGAGTAGCGACCCCACGGTTACCCCAGTTCAGTACTCTATGCACTTCGTCAGAATAGTAGGTACACAATACACTTAAACTACATACACTCTACACTTTATAGGCAAGGACAAATACAGTACACAAACTAGGGTCTTCGTCCCTACTTAATTGGCAAAAGTCAAGGGGGAAGGAAGGGATTTGCTCAGTGGTCGTGCGCCGGACTAGCAACGCGGAGGTCCTGAGTTCGAATCCAGCATGCTGCCCTTAAGTTTTCTCTTCCTAGGAACCTCTACAACTCACTGTCTGATGCTGGGCATGTTGTTGTGAGGGATTGGAAGAAGGCGGAACTATTCCCGAAGGCAAACCAACCAACTTCCTCCCACAGAACAGATACACTGGGACTCTACTATCATCCTTGCGAAGCCACGACCACCACGAAACCTTTCCTCAACTCGTGAGCGCGGAGACAGAACTCCGCCGGGCTGGCTCACGATCCCATGGTACCATTTTGTAGAGGGAACAAGTCCCCTACTTGAAGGCCTAGAATGGTCACTGGCCCAGCCAAGAAAGCCTACGGATTTACCACAACCTCCTGACACCAGCTTGGGCTTACCATGTCATTCTAGTTGCAGTGGGAATTCCGTGCCCATTCCGATGCTGGGCAGTGTTGTCTATAGCTAGAGAACACTGCTTGGAAGCCCGCTGTGCATTGGAGAAGACTCCGAGGAGCACAATAGATCTTTCAGGTCGCTGTGCAATAATCCCCTACAACAATCTACAATCTACAAATAGGCTAATGTTAGACCGCTACATTTTAAATAAGTTAACAAATAACAATGACCACTCGTTAGTTTGTTATAGATTTTATATTTAGACATTCTCTAATAAAACACAGAGTTCTCTGCAGATAACCGTAAATAATGGCCAACATAATGAAATTTAAGACAATTACAACAAAGATGATCATTAAAAAGAATGGTAACGCATTCAGATTACAATTTTTGTTCAAATTTTCCACCTTTTTTTTATTATTATTATAATAATAATCATCTTCAAAATTCAATAGTTTTAATTCTTCAATGTCTGAATCTGGTATAGTTTTTGGTAGACTGGTATCACTTGTAATCTCTGGTAATATTCCAGATAATAACATCTCTATATATAATTCATTTACCATATCCGTTATTTTTTGTAACTTATCTTTTGAAAGATTTGTAGATTTTTGAAAAGTTTCATTAGAAATTTGTAAATTTCTTCCAACTCTTCTCAGATAGGACACGTTATCATTTAATATATTATTTTCAGCAATTTCTTTACATTGTTTATAATGTGATAGTACAGTGCTGAAATGGAGAATAAATTTAAGAATAAAAATCAATTCAAAATTTTTCGTATTCTAGGAGTATTAAATATTCTAAACTTTAATACTTAAAACTTCAATTCAACTTAATCCAAACCTCATTCGACATGAAAAACAGAATAATTTATGATTTTAGACATGAAATTAAAAAAAAAAACAAATAAACCCCACTTTTATATTTTATAATTCAGAAATTCCTCTACAACAATCAAATAGGGTATCGATAACACTGTGTTTTTTTTTGTTTTGTTTATTTGTTAATTTTTGTTTATAACAAAGTTGAATGAAATCATCATAAATTCGAGATATCGATATTTTATGAAATCATCATAAAAACTCATTACGAGATGTAATATCTACTTTACAGAGCTCCCATATTAGAGCCTCTGACTTTTATGATATCATAAATCATCAGCTTAGCAATGCTCTTAATTGGTTCAGTTAATGCTCTTAATTCAGTTAATTAAGCGTGAAATAGTATTAAATGAAGTAATTTAGCAAGAAATATAATATTTTCATTTATAATATCCATAATTACAGACAACATAAAGATAATCTATCAATTAAGAAGAAATTTGGTGAGGATCGATCAAGAAAAAGCATTCAATTATGCCGACGTTTCGACAGAGTTTCTTGTCTTTATCAAGGCTTTAATATATAAACAGTCATGAAGATGTGAAATTTTGAACATACACATTTGTTACATCGCAGAAACATAAAAAGGAAAATTAAAAGTTACTAGTGTCTTTTTTTAAATCATTTACAGAAAAAAGATTGTATCAGAGACGCATGATAGCCTGTTTCTTTTTTGTTGTCATCGAACCGTTTCGGGAGTTCGCCCATCTTCAGGATACGTTTGTCAGACAGTGTGATAACACAGACTTGCACAGAGCAAATTCAGTTTACACACTCAACAGTTTGTGTTATCACACTGTCTGACAAACCCATCCTGAAGATGGGCAAACTCCCGAAACCGGTCGATGACCACAAAAACAAGCAGGCTATCACGGAAAATGTCTCTGATGCTTTCCAGCTCTGCGGAACCAACTACCACAACAACTGAAAAGAGATTTTTTTTTAAACAATCTAAATTTTTTTTGTAGATGATTTAGAACCAGACACTAGTAATTTTTAATTTTCCTTTTTATGTTTCTGTGATGTAACAAATATGTATGTTCAAAATTCATTCTCCACATCTTCACGACTGTTTATATATTAAAGCCTTGATAAAGATAGGAAACTCTGTTGAAACGTTGGCATAATTGAATGTTTTTTCTTGACCGGTCCTCACCAAATTTCTCCATAACTCAATTCATCAAAAAGTCAATAAATTCATTTATATAATTTATCAATTATATATAAAACCTAAACTTTGCCTCGATATGAGATGCAATGCGAGTAAACTTTACAAATTCTAGAGTGAAGAATTTACAATATTTTGTTCTGATTTTTCAAATAATAATTTAATTTACAAAATTAATCGTAACTTGAAAGTTTTTAAGCTCATAATTAATTAGAACTGAAAAAAATGTTAATACTATATATATTCCTTAAGGCCGGTTTAAAACCACTAGGAATTGGACCGCTTTGCTCTTATGCCACTTTTAAATTGCTCTAGGTTGTTTGCATTTCATATTACCCATAAGCCAATATATCAAAACTTCGTCTCAAAAAAAGTATCTGATGTTGCGATTCCGACTTTGTTGCCGCACACCTTGAACAAATGCTCTGACTATTGGGATTTGCACTATACTAGCGAACACAGAATTAAAAACGTCAGAATACGACTCGATAGATTATAAACCCTCTTTCAGTTCCAATTATTAAATTTAAAAAATGAGGAACTTTAGCAGTTTCTGTAAAAGTAATGACCAAAACAATGCTATTAAGAATTGAAGCCAACAGAATTATTATATGATTGATTTTCCTTAATTCACACTCTATTTCTTACCTTGCCTCATTTACGTTTTATGATTTTTTTAATCAATTACAAGAAATAAGAAGTAATATACACAAAATAGTGCAAAAAAAGGTATAAAATTTAATTACCCATAAATTTCAAATCTATGAACAAAAAATACTTTTTTTTACATTTACTTTAACTTTACTTTTACTTTACTTTACTTTAAAATACTTTACAAAATGAAGCAGGCTACCACGGAAAATGTCTCTGATGCTTTCCAGCTCTGCGGAACCAACCACCACAACAAAAATACTTTTCATACAACTTTTTTAAAATAATCGTAATTATTTCGCCTATCCAGCTGACATAATATATGACGCACATTGCTGATCTAGTTTAATTAAGTGAATAAACTCATTGTTCCTTAATATGAAAAAATTCATCGTTTCAAAACAGATAATATGAAAAAGGTGAAAGGTGGTGCCATTTTATGCTTTAACGTTGTTGGCTATTAGATATTTTCAAATATTCTTTTTAAAACATAATAAATATATGTTTAAAATTTGTTATCTGTAGATTCCAAAATGGCTTCTAAAATTGTCTTTATATTTGGTGTACCAACACACACATATATATATATATATGCGCACCAATATTATTTGTAACGTTTGGTAAAATATTGGAATAGAAACACACTAGCACATTCTAAAGGATTTTTCGCAAACTATATCCATCACTGAAACCATATGTTACGCTTAATACATTATTTCCGTTTTTAAAAATTATTTTTCCTGTCCTTCAGTAACCTTCAACTCAATACCACTCTCTCCTACAAACTTAGTTCGCTACCTTGGGATGTACATCGACAAAAGACTAACATGGAATCCACATACAAAACTAAAAAGACTGGAACTTAACAAGCGGAATAAGTTACTACTCAGACTAATAGGAAGACGATCGAAACTACCTCTCGAGCACAAACGACTAAAATACAACTGTATATTCAAACCGATGTGGACTTATGGACTTGAACTGTGGGGTTCAACCAAGCGCTCAAATTCCCAGAAAATTCAGTCTTTTCAGTCAAAAATACTCCGTCAGATAACAGATGCTCCATTCTATGTCTCTAATTCCACCCTCCACAGTGATCTCAAAATCCCATATGTATCTGAAGCTGTCAAAACTAAATATAAAAAATTCTATGACTCTCTTGCCCTCAACTCTAATCCTCTTGTTCAAAATCTCGCCTCCACAACTATACCAGATAATCCACCCCGTCGACTGAGCCGCTGTTGGCCCGTGATCACCTCCAGCAATAGGAAGTAACTCCTGCGAGAGTGTTACCGCTGGATAGCTTCTCTCCTCCAGCTAATCACGTCATTCATCATCACGCATCATCATCCTATTCACTTATTATATTTATTTATATAGATTGTGAATTCGAGATTCATAAATAAATAAA
>JAAEAF010002324.1:124781-237283 GCA_011037195.1 Triatoma infestans
GGTGTTGCTACCTGAGTTGGAAAAACACATGTTGTTTTTCGGTCTTTAAAAGGCATATTGTTCCCTTTAAAAATGGAAACATCTAATAAGTGGGGATGTGTAACTTAAAATACGTTTTTTGAAGGTGATATACTTGATAATTAATTATTGTTGTGGTGGTTGGTTCCGCAGAGCTGGAAAGCATCAGAGACATTTTCCGTGGTAGCCTGCTTCATTTTGTGGTCATCGACGGGTTTCGGGCGTTCGCCCATCTTCAGAATGCGTTTTTCAGACAGTGTGACAAAACAGACTTGCATAGAGCAAATTCAGTTTACACACTGACTGGTGTTTTTAACTGTATTTCAGTTAAATACATTTAAAATTCAATTCATAAATACAGTTAAAAACACCAGTCAGTGTGTAAAACTAAATTTGCTCTGTGCAAGTCTGTATTGTCACACTGTCTGAAAAACGCATCCTGAAGATGGGCGAACGCCCGAAACCCGTCGATGACCACAAAATGAAGCAGGCTACCACGGAAAATGTCTCTGATGAAATTAATTATTTATTTATTTATCTTAGTATTTTATTTATTTTATGTATTTATAACAGATCGAAAGAATACCGTAGCCGTGGGCTACTGTGAAATAGTTACCGACAAGAAATGATACAACATAAAGTCACCCAGTACTTGTTTCATGTCCTGATTTTCTTTACGCACTTAAAAAAAGGGCAGGAAGAGTCGTGACAAAAACATTTCGTGGCCCTACAAACTCATATGGAGATCATTGCAATGTACTCGTATTGCTATATTTTTTTAGGTTTTTAATTAATTGAAAATGTGACATATTGTGCCAAAATTTCATCATTCCGATACGGATAAATGCATTAAGTAATTGGGGTGTAATATTCCTGACTTTGACCTTTTCGTTATAATGAGGATGGATTAACGACATTCTGGGAAAGCTAAGATGTTAAAACTGTCTCTAAACTAACGAGTGTCAAGAAAATATGTCAAATAGAATTGTGAAAATTCATAAAGTCACACAGTACTGTTTTATGTCCTGATTTTTTTTTACACACTTTAAAAAGGGCAGGAGGAGTCGTCCATCGCAAAATCTGCATTGCAACACTCGAAAAAGAAGCAAATTTAAAAAACTCGGAAAGACGAGTGCTGTCTTCAAGCGAACACAGAATTTGTGAATGCCTTTAAAATCCGCTGGTTAATGAAGGTTAGGTTAGGTAAATGAATGAATTCTTACCTGTAATTTGTATCCGTCATTTTTATAAAATCATTCATACATGATTTGCGTAGATCGACAGTTGCATGCACAAAACAAAATGTTAATAATAAATTTCTACAATAAATAAACATAATTTTTATAGTATACTTATACTTTTAGCTACAATTAACTATAAAATGTTGATAATCATATTCTTTTAGTAACTATTACTATAGTTTCACATGTTTTCTAAATAAAATATGTCAAATAAAATGTTTTCCAAATGTAAATAATCAATATATATACAAATGCAAATCTGAAAAATTGATTGAACGCAAACAAATAAAGTAAAAACGAAAACTTTAATTTTAGCAATAATACGACTTTAGCAAAAATACGACTAGCAATAGTACTTTGCGTAAAAAGGAAATAAAGCAATATACAATTTAAAAATTCATTCTGGCGCGTTACTGACTTCTTTGCGAGGTAAGCAAAGCCTTTATAAAAAAAAAAAAATAATAATTATCTGGGAATGAAATACTCACACAACTTTCTCTAACACCTCTTAATACACTTTTATATAAAAAGACGTTTTCTTTAAATTTTAGATTTTTTTCATAACCTTAGGTTAATCTTAGGGTTACGGGTAACCTTAGGGTTACGGGTAACCTTAGGGTTACCCGCCCCTAAGTTTTTCGGGAGTAAACCCCAAAAATCCCTGGTCCTGCAAGGATGTGGAGGTTGAGCGTGGGGCTAATAACCCAACCTTGTAAAAAACTAGTATCTTGAGAAACCAAAAAGTAAATTATATGACGTCTAAAATGGTACGACATAGGCGAGGATCTGGAAAGTACACATGGTTAGCAACTTGGAATGTAAAAAGTCTAGGTAAACCTAGGCATTGAGAAAAGGAATAGATGAGTTGGAGAGGAATGGCATTGATGTAGCAGCTCTTCAGGAAGTTAGGTGGAAGGATAATGGAATGCTCAAAGCGGGGAAATTATACAATTTTTCATGGCGCTGGCATTAATGGGAATTTTGGCACAGGATTTATCATAAGCAATAAAGTTAAGTCTATCGTGTTGAATTTTCAAACTTATTATCACGAATGAATTTCTATTCTAAGAATAAAGATAGATTTTTTAATATTTTCTTGATAAATATGCATGCTCCGACTGAAGAGAAGGGTGAAGATGTCAAGGACGCATTCCACGGAGAGCTTGAGATGCTGTATGACGGCCTTCCAAAAATATGATGTTAAAATAATATTAGGGGATTTCAATGCGAAGTTGGGCCAGGAAGAATGCTATAGACCATTTCTAGACCGAAATAGCTTGCACAAGCAAAGCAATGAAAATGGAATTAGGCTTATTGATTTTACTATTGCAAAAAATTTGTGTGTAAGCAGTACACAATTCCCCTCACAAAGACATCCATAAGGAAATCTGGAGGTCATCGGACAGATTATCAAAGAATCAAATTGATCATATAATGAGTGATATAAGGCACGCTTCGGATATACATGACGTGAGAAGCTGCAGAGGGGCAGATTGTGATTCAGACCATAATTTGGTACGAATTAAATATAAGCAGCGAATTTCAAAATTTAAGCAACAGAAAGTTGAGAAAATAGATGTGGAATATAACCAAATATATGTGAAAATAGATGTGAAAATAGGTAAATAGTGGAATATAACAATTAAAAATTGATTGTAAAAGCAAGGAGGATAATCAAGCGGAACTGGGTAAGAGTTTAGGAGATACAAAGGCCTAGAATCGGTGGAAGGAGAGAATAAATCAAAAATGGAAATTTATCAAGAAAGCTATTGTTGCATCAGTGCAGAATTCCGTAGGAAAAGAGAGAAAGGTTAAAAGAAATGGCTGGTTTGATAAAGACTCTAAGAATAAATTGAAAGAGAGGAAAAAAGCTAGAATGACCATGATGATTAGAGCTATAAGATCAAATGTTGAGGAATATAAGAAAAAAAGAAAAGAGGCTAACAAAATATGTCGAAGGAAAAAGAGACAATTCGAACAATTGAAGATAAAAAGGATGAAGATAATAATAGAATAAAAGAGTTCTATGCTGCAGTGAAAGAAGATAAAAAAGGATTTCAGCCATATATGGATTTTTGTACAGGAATGGATGGAGCATTGATAGGAGGAGGACCGCAAGTAAGAAATAGATGGGCCGAGTATTTCGACGAATTATAGAATATGCGTGATGAAGTTATCAGGCAGGGAGATGCACTGTCGACCATTTTATTCAATCTCGCGCTAGAAAAAGTTATAAGACAAATGAATATGATTCCCAATGGTACGATTTTTAATCGTTTCATGCAACACCTAGCGTACGCCGATGATATTGTTCTAATAGGAAGAACAATGAAGGCGGTAGAAGATTGTTTTGAGCAACTTAAGAGGAGCGCGGCGGCACCATTGGGCCTTCGAATCAACTTCGACAAAACTAAATACTTATTAGCATCCAGATATGACAGTAGAATCTGTCGGTCACAAAGTGTTACAATAAAAGGAAAAGCCATTGAAAATGTGAAAGCATTTAAGTACATAGGAGCCATGATCTCGCAGCAGAGGGACATGGCAAGGGAAATAAAAGAAAGAATGGCAGCCGGCAGCAGATGCGTCTTTGTTCTACGTTCAATCCTCAGGACGAAGTCCCTTTCGAGGAAGCGTAAGGTTAGGATCTATAAAACAATAATCCGTCCCATGGTTATATACGGATGTGAGTCATGGGTATTAAATGTATGTGAAGAGAATTTGCTTCACATTTGGGAAAGGAAAATTTTTAGGAAAAAATTTCGGTCCTAACTTCGTCAATGGGGTTTGGAAAATTAAAACTAATGCGGAGCTAAAACGTTTGCATAATGCACCCGACATAGTGTATCCGAGATAAAGGGGAGGAGACTGGATTGGATCGGGCGCCTTATAAGAATGGGCAGAGAGCGAATGGTCAAGAGATTATATGAAGATCGGCCCGAAGGAAGAAGAAAGGTGGCGAGGCCGAAAAGAAGGTGGCTGGATGATGTCGAAGATGATCTCAGAAAGTTGGGTGTAAGAAGATGGAAAACGAAGGCACTGGATAGGGAAACTTGGGGAAAGATTATTTTGGGAGCCAAACCCTGTATATGGGCTGTAGTGCCAAAAAAAAAAAAAAAAAATATGTGTATAAATAAATATACAAGTTTATGTGCCAATGCATGAAACAGAGGCAGGTAGAGAATGATTGCATTGTAGAGAGCCAATAATGAACATTCATTTGAATTTTAACCTCTCACATTTCTCAGAACCCAACTAAAAACAATTTCCCCAGAAAAATGTTTCAAATAAAATTGATACCTTTCTATCTATAGCAGCAAGTTTAAAGAAAATCGTTGTAACCGTTTTCGAGAAAATTACAAAAAATTCAAAAATCAATTCTATAAAATTCCACTAGCGGTAAACCGATTTTCTTCGATCAGTTGAAGTAATTTGATAGAATTCGTATCAATGTGTCAATGTATCAATGTTTTGGTGTTCGTTACGACCGCTGTATTCAATGTTGTAAATTTGGATGTTGAGGTTCGGTCACATAAAAGACTCTGTTTAAATTTCTACTTCTACTTCTTTTTAAATTTATTTTAAGTTCATATTTTATGTTGTTTCTATTTATTTTTTTTAAATTATATTAAAAAAGATAAATTATCTATCAATTTTAGAACAGACACCAAAAATCTATCCTTCAGTTATCTCCTGGAATTTCCAAAACAACATACAGACTAAGACAGAGTTTTCCCATCCGCTCTTCTATCCCTTTATAAACCTTGACCCATCCAATGTCCGTAAAACACTTGGTGATGGTATGTCACAGGTTAAACTCTAGACTTTGTAAGTAATTCTAACTGAAAATTTTTGTAAGTACATTTCCTAAGTTATTTCCATACTTTACTCCACATATTGTCAAAGTTTCAATAGTTGTGATTTAGTTTAAGATTGATCTGTTCTACAACAATAGTTTAAAATAAATTTAAATGAGCTATGTATATCATAATTTTTATTTAGTTTATTTAAAAAAAAAATGTATTTTGAAAATATTTATTTTAAGTTCATATATTATGTTATTTCTATTTTTTTTTATTTGTATTAAAACCTTTGTACAGACCCTGAAGAAGGCAATAAATTTGCCGAAACGTCGGTGGAAATTTAAAAAGAGTTCTTTTATATGACCGAACCTCAACATCCAATTTACAACAATGTATATTAATGTTAAATAGTTGAAAAAACCAAATATTATATACGAAATGGTTACTTTAGAGGAAAGCATAACGCTACTATTCTTCCACAACCACCCCCAAAAAATCAATTTTCTCGAGAAAAGTTACAAATAAAAATTATAGGAAGTTATGTGTGTAGACAGTACACGAAGTTTAAAGAAAATCATAGGCGAGTAAAGAGTTAAAATTGAAGGAGTGACTACTTCTTGATACTGTACACTGGAAAGCTCTTAAAAGGCTAATTTAAACACTGATTAATATAGAACGATTAAAACAGAAAATAGAACGTATTTCGAAAATAGAAGTCATAAGCTTTTTTGCTGAAATTGGTAGTTCATGTTGAGAGCTGGGTCATACAAAATGGCGCTGTAAGTGGTAGTGATAAGTAGCATGCAGCCGGTGGGAGTGATAAGAGGTATAATATTTTCCACAAACTTGCAATGTTTTCAAATTATCATAAAAAATAATCTATATCAAAAATCTATTTGGAATTATATTTCAAAACACCCCTTAATGGCTTTACATTTCAACAACAACTCAATCTTGCTCAGAACTTTCAACATAAATCCTATACCCATAAACCCTTTCCTATATTCTTTATGTAAGGCCTCAAAGATTTGGTCTTCGCAAGTAGTTGGTTTTAGCGAACGCAAATCCAACTCTACCCATCTATGAACATCACCTGGCATTTTCCTATATTTTCACGGAAAACTACTATCTTGCACAAATACATATAATTGGGAAGCCCTAATAAATCTTTTAGGTCGCCATGGGTATGGCTTCTGGACAGGCTTTTATGAATCTATCTAATTTCTATACTTACATACATTTTTTTTCTTTGAAGTAATTTTCCTTTCAGTAGGATCTATGCCAAATTAGATTCAATTTGCGTTTATACTCTTTTTTTGATCATGAAAGGATTGGTGAATTTTAAAACTCTCTTCAATGAGAGACATCGCTAATTAGTGGTGAACTATAAAGTCGAGTGTTTTTTGTGAAGGGCTTAAAGCTTACTAGCAAAGTCTTGCTACGTTGTCACAACCTTTGCAAATTTATGTTGTTATCATGGGTATTAGGAAAAAATAATTGTTAAGCGTGTTGCGTGCTTATGTTCGGTCTTATGTTATAGGCTACCATCATACAGATACACTCTTTACAATATTATTACACTGACAAAGTGTCTTCAACTTGGATTTTTTTATCGAAAACTTAATTGAAGATAGGAAGTAGATGTGGTTCTCAGACCAAACCTTGTAGACCAGAAGAAACAACCTCGAACCATCCAGAAATACTTCAAAATCAATTTTTCAAAACAAAAATTTTTTAAATAAAAGTTTATATTTATTAACAATAGCATTCCAAGTTAAAAAAAAAAAAAACACAACTTTCTCTTACCCCAGTTCTCAAAATTGTAATTGACAAATTTTAAAGTCATTATTATTATTATTATTATTATTATTATTATTATTATTATATTATTATTCTATTATTATTATTATTATTTATTATATATTATTATTTGTCTGTGGTGAGGGAAAACCCTACGCCTATCAACGCTCACCTGGGCCCATAAGCTATCCCAAGAAAAACAACCACAGCCGGGTCTATAATCCAGACCCGGATCTTATCTCATCTAAGTTATATTGTGTTATAGTTGTATTAAACAAATGTAATGAAATTCGACGAAAACTGAAAAAACTGTTCAGTAAAAGAGCACTTCTGGTTTACTAATTTTCTTAAAACTCGGAATTTTGGCCATCTATTTATTTCTAATTAATTTTGTTTCGATGATAGAATTGTATAATCAATTAATTATGATAGCACTTCAGACAAAAACATAACCCCTTCACCCACCAATAAAAGTGCCCTTAAATAAATTTTCCCAGAGAAATGTTTTAAATAAAAGTTGTAGATCTTTATATGTTTAGTTTATACAAGAGTCTTCAAGAATACGTCCGAGCCATTTTTGAGAAATTGCGAAAAAGTGAAAAAAAAAATCATTTAGTAAAGTGGTAAAATAAACGCACTTCCGGTTATCCAATTTTTTTCAAACTCGGAATTTCAACAACATATTTAATTTTAATTAACATTATTTAGATGATAGAGTTGTCTAATAAACTGAAATAGCACTTTAGAGCAAAAACCTAACCCCACACCTCCCCCTTAAATGAATTTTCCCAGAGAAATGTTTCCAATAAAAGTTATAAGTTCATTGTATATGTAGTTAATATATCAAAGTTTGAAGAAAATCGTCGGAGCAGTTTTTGAGAAAATCGCAAAGAAGTAAAAAAAAAAACAAAGTGGTACTTTCGGTTGAGGAATTATGACAGATAAGGTACAGTCAGATCCCATGGTGATACCTAAACGGAATATCAAGTTTCAACTTTCTATGGTTTTTCGTTTTTGAGCTATGCTGTTCACACACACACACATAGACTATTTGCTAAAAAACAATTTTTTGGACTCAGGGGACCTCAAAACGGATATATTCGGTGAAAATTCGATATCGAAAATTTGACACGATTACAATACTTCCTCTTACTAGGAGTAAGAGAAAGTGAAAAATCATTGGAGCCCTTTTCGAGAAAATTCCACAATCTCATACACCAATTCAGTAAAAAAAGCACTTCCGGTTAACCGATTTTCCTTAAATTCGGAATTCGAGCAAAACTTTTATAGCATCTTGACATTATTCATTTATTATTATGGTAGAACCACATTCTATAATAAACGGCCCTTTATAAGAAGAATGGTGGAGCGTCTGTAGAACCCTCAAGAAAACAGTTTTACTGGGTAAATGTTTCAAATAGAAGTGATAGGCATTTATGGGGGTAGATAATATACAATGTTTTAAGAAAATGGTTTGGAATAACTCAACAGTAAGAATACTCGTTGAAAAATTTATAATCCAGTAAACTATCGTTTGATCGTGTTTTGCGGTAATGGTATTTAAATGGAATATGAAGTTTGAATTTCCTTGAATTACACACACACACACACGTTCACGCAAAAGACATAAAAGCACAAAGGGCAAAAACTACAGTAATAGTAGAGGGGGTATGGTAAACTATAAGCCATCCTTCAGCCCCACTACCTTATCGCATGTTCCTCCCACCATTACTAGTATGTGAGGTGATGCTGTCATTAAAAGTGACTCGAAATCTATTCTTTACATTACACGGAATATATTATATATAATTCGGATTTATAATATATGTTAGAAGCACAGATAGCATTCAATAGAAAAAACAGGTTCGAGTTAACACGAACAAAAATATTTTATTTAGTCAATAAATAAGCACAAATTATTACCAAATACAAAAAAATATAAAGCACATAATTCCTTCTTATTTAATACAAAAAGATATATAAAATATAAACCAGCAGCTGTTTTTACATATGGTTTAAATACTATTTCCCCGTCACTTAACAATATAGATCGTGGAATATATAAAATGAGACTATTATGAACCTAATAGCCTTCTTTTAGTTTCTTTATTTTACTCCATTTAATAATAACAACTACTTGCGAAATTCATAAGTTTTTTAACTAATTCATATAACAAATACTATACTAACAATATGAAAAATTAGATGCTTAAACAGATGTCCGTCCACAGTATAGTAACAGTTAACTGTTTTTAATTATTAATACTAACTTATTAATTAAATTAATTTCTGTTAATAAAATCAGATTTTTTTTTATAACTGTAAAAATTGAATCGAAATTGAATTATAAGCGAATAAATAAGTTCTGAAGGTCGTGAATACTAAAAATATGTTTTAGTATTTGATCTTAATATATATGTGTGTGTGTGTGTGTGTGTGTAAACAAAATATGTTGTTGTAGTTGGTTCCGCGGAGCTGGAAAGCGTCAGAGATATTTACCGTGTTAGCCGGCTTCTTTTCGTGGTCATCGACCAGTTTTCGGGCGTTCGCCCATCATCAGGATGCCTTTTGTCAAAACAGTGTGATAAAATTTGCACAAAGCAAATTTATTGTGTATATGATTCTTTCAAACTTTATATTACCGTTAATTTTACAGGATCTGCTTAAAAATTTTATCGCTAAAGCATAATTTCGCTTTTTAATAACAAGTTTTAATATCCAGTCTAGCGTACATCATTGATCCGACGGTGCGTTATGAAAATATAGCAGGGGGATAAGGTCGACACAGAAAAGCGTGCCATTTATAGCAAATGTATTACATATCTCTCCGAGAAGTATAGAGATATGTTTGGGGAACGGGACTATAAAGTGCGTGGTCTATGGTTCGGTGCTTGGGGGACTATTCCAAAGAAAACAGTGGAATTCTGGGACGAGGTCGGGATAGACCCGAATATATTGCCGAGGCTAACGGAGGAGATTATTATAGACTCTCTAGCCATCATTAACCACCACATCTACAGTTAGACTTGGCGCACACACGTCTGTTGTCGAAAAGTGGAAAACAATAACAAAACAAAATTATCTATTTCATGATTTAATCTGTGTAATAATGTATTGTTTACTCTTTCTTTGTTTATGTCAGTTCGATTGATTGGTAAGTTGTGTGTTAGCAACTCGATATTGTCGAGCAGCCCCACTGACAATTCTTTACGAATAAAGTGTTTCTCTCTCTACCTACACAGACCTAATTAGTTTTACAATTGTACAATTTTTTTTTTTTGTTATTTGAAATGTGCACAACATCTAAGATCCTTCGCACCTTTTATCTTAGCTCTGATGGACACTATACTGATTGGGTTAAACTACTGGTTACCTAACGAGAAAACCTAACGACAACTGACCAAACACATATGAAATTGAACCTCTATTGTTTCTATAGCTACCTGGGGTGGAGTACTCAATATTCCTCGCACCCCTTACGGATTATAGCCTAAAGTAAAAACTAATATATACTTCTACTCTAATTTACACTTAACATTACACATTCATATAGAACCAATAAATCAGTCAAACCAATAAATACTTACATACTTAAATAGGCTCATACTAATAAATACTCCCAAGCAAATAAATAGTTTTTTAGTTTAGTTTATAAGTTTATTGAAATAAATACATGAGTACGTATAATCCAATCCTAATATATAGGATCTAAACTAGGACCTGGATAAATCCGTCAGTCCGAGTTGCCATAGACACAAAATTTAAACATACTATCTCAAATTTATACTGATGTAAAAATAACAAAAAATAACAAAAACGCTCTGTTTATATACTGCTATGATAACATAAAATTAAAACTGAAAAATAATATTACATATATAAAATTATCAAAAAATTCCTTTTCTACTTCCGTTCACTAGCCATTATACTCGTATTCCATTATCAAAAACGATCTGTATTTGCCGGCAGTTACATGATAATAAAACAGATCTTTCCAATTCTTTCCATTCAATAACTCAATTATTTCAGTCCCATCCAATTGTTTTTTCCCTAGCCAACTTAGTCTATACTCAGTTAATACAAAACACACCCTCAAATAATGGAATATATCTTCATAAACGTTGAGAGAACACAGAGTACACTTTCTGGTTCTTCTGGTCGAGTTACATTAAAGTTAAGACTAAGCAACTGGCCCCGCAACCTAAATATTACTTCCATTAAATACATATCATTTTTGTCCGAAATATAATGACTGTTACCCCAAATCTAGTTTTAGCTCCTTATATAAACTATGAAACTGAGATAACTGGGCTTTACCTAACATCTTCATTTTTAAATTCTATTTTTAAATCATTTAAAATCATGGGAATTAAATTATCTGACATGTAATCTAATTGAGTTCCTACTTGATTACACAGCTCCAAATTCTCATTGGGCCAATAAATCTTTTGTTTTATAATTTCTTTTCCCTAAATCTTAGGTAGTCTTGTATCCGGTAAGCTTAATACTTTCCGGATATACTTTAAATGCATTTCCAGAATGTAAAAGAATATAGGATATATATTTGTTTCCAGATATAGTATGTAAACTGGGTGAATTAACCGGCAGAGAGAACAACTTTTTTATGAAATACAGATTTATTTTTTCTATTTCTTCGAACTGTTGATTTTCCCAAATCTGGCCCCCCATAACATATTATCGACTGAACTGCAGCCATTGAAGGCATCTACTTTTTTTGATGCCGGAATTATATCTTTTTTAATGAATTTGCTATAACAATAATTAAGTGCAAATTTTGCTGACTTTGGTTTATTATAAAAATGCCAAGTAAATAAATACACACTCGTACACACATTAAAAATGTACAATCACTCTATACATATACGAACTAAGCCTTATTTCGGGTGGAGTACTCAATGTTACTCGCACCCTATACAAACTAAAGTAACCTATTTATACTGTTTACACTACATACTTTCTACCATTCATATCTTGCCAGGGTGCCAATCCCGACATAGACCCACCCCTCCAGAAGACAGTGGAATTGTACAATTTAATAATTAGTTTGTCTAGATCCAGAGAGCTTGCTAGTAAAATAGAACTAAAATATTTCGAGTGACTGAAATATTTTAAGGTGTAATATTTGTAGGTGGTGGATGGAACATTACACGACGCATGTCGAGGCAAATTTTTCTAACACAGTTTCCAATTAAATTATGTGTTAAATTTTTATTTTTTTATTACTTTCTCTTACTCCTAGTAAGAGGAAGTATTGTAATCGTGTCAAATTTTCGATATCGAGTTTTCACCGGAAATATCCGTGTTGAGGTCCCCTGAGTCCAAAAAGGTGGTTTTTAGCAAATAGTCTGTGTGTGTATGTGTGTGTGTCTGTGTGTATGTATGTGAACAGCATAGCTCAAAAATGAAAAACCGTAGAAAGTTGAAACTTGATATTCCGTCTAGGTATCATCATGGCATCTGACAGTGGGTCACCTGTCAAAATTCCTCAACCGAAACTACAACTTTACTGCTAGGTTTTTTTACTTTTTTGCAATTTTCTCAAAAATGGCTCCAACGATTTTCTTCAAACTTGGTATTTCAGCTACACTTACAAAGAGCTACAACTTTTATTTAAAACATTTCTCTAGTAAAATTCATTTAATGGCACTTTTAGGGGAGGGGTGGGGTTATGTTTTTCTCTTAAGTGCGATCATAGTTGATTATACAATTCTATCATCCAAACAAAATTAATTAGAAATAAATGGATGGCCAAAATTCAGAGTTTCAAGAAAATTAGTTAACCGGAAGTGGGCTTTTACTGAACGGTTTTTTCAGTTTTCGTCGTATTTGAATTCATTTGGTACACAAACTATAAAATTTGTCAATTATAATTTTGATAACTGAAGTAAGAGAAAGTTGTGTGAGTGTTTCACACCAGATTTTTTTTTTAATTATAACTCTTGCTATTTTTTTTTATTGTGAATCATCATTTTTTACAACTTCAAATTCTAAATTTTCATTTTTAAATTAATTGTTTTCACCACCAAAATTACGGTTTAATCTAATATTATTTGAAAAGTTTATTTTTGGAATTTTCGAGGAATCTATGGCGTTAGATTTCAAACGTTATTTGAGGTTTTTCGAAGATCTTCTGAATTACAATTTCATCACTTCAGAGGTACCACTGCCATTGATGCTAACTAACATGTACTTCCCTCGCTAGCTGAACATTTGGATTAGCGCAAAAGGTTAAAAGTTTGAGCAAATTTTTCAATTATAACTCTGCATTATAAACATCAATTCTAAACTGCAGTAAGAGAAACTGTGTGAGAGTTTCACAACAGTTTTTTTTTTTAATCTATACATATAAAGAGAAATGTCCTGAACTGAAATGTCATCAACGCAGAGCCGAAACTACTGAAGCGGATAGTAGGGTTCTTTTGTGAAAAGGAAACTCACTAAGAAAAGATTTTTAGAAATTCGATCCCTAAGGGGTTAAAAGGAGGTGTCAAAGTTTGTAGAAAAAGGCAATATAACACACGAATGAAAGGGGGTGGGATTTATAATTTAACACGTATTTAAATTCGTAACTAATCTCTAGATACATCTAGAACGCGTATTAATATCTAGAAAAATTGCAAGTACGAATTTCACGCGAACGATGTAGCGGACAAAAATCAGTGAAAAATAAACCAAACATTTCATATAATGATGCATAGTTTGGAATAGTGATTTTCAATCTTTTGAATTTTTCGCCACTTTTTTTAACCTTGTATAATTTTGCGCCCACTGCAAATAATATAAGATAATAAGATAGATAAAAGTAACCCAATACATGGGAATTTAAATTCAATTTGGTTTTTATTTGCAGCAATTGGTATTTTTGGTGTAGCTGCTTTAAATTCTAAATATAAAAACAAACTTCAAATAGAAAGGGAGCTCATAATGACTCTCTCGAATATAAAACCAAAAACCTAGTCAGGCTGTGTACTTCAAAGCAGGCACATATTAGTCATTAAATCTATGTCATTAAAGAAATGTTTTATTTTAATGCTTTCGCTTTTATTGTATTTTAAATTAATAACAAAATATATATAATGCCTTGTCTTGTTTATTTATCTGACGCCCCGTTGTAAAATTATGGCGCCTCTCTTAAGGAGCGCGCCCCACAGTTTGAGAACCGCTGAGTTAAAAGATGGTAGGGAAATCTTCCAAAATAGGAATGGCAAAAATCTGGAAAAAAAAAATTACTCTTTAGCCTTTTAATCTATTTCTAAGATTATTTGCATAATTCTTATAATCTGCTGGAAAATTAGGCAGTTAGAAGAATATGCAAGGTTAGAAAGGATACAAGTTGTTGCGAGCTATTTCCCCGATTAGGCTTTCTTACACTACCCTGCTGCTAATCGTGCCATATTTGTTCTAGAACATCCAAATAAGTTTCGGCGTAGAGGGGAACTACGTAACATTACGACAAGTCAAAATAACTTATTAGAGGTGCGTGCATAATCGGACTACAAAAGTTGGAAAAACCCCACTATATATGGCCGCTAAAATCTATAATTCTTTGCCCAAGTCTTTGCTTCAGGTGAGCCTATCAAAAAATAAATTTAAAAAGGAACTTAAAAAATATTTACTAAATAAAAATTATTACTCCATAAACGAGTACCTCTGTAATTGATTGAAGCTTTTCTTTTTTTTGACACCGTTCTTGTACCTTTGGTGCTGTACGAATAAAGTATCTATCTATCTATCTATCTATCTATCTATCTATCTATCTTTTCTTTTAGTCTTTCTAATTTATTCTATTTATTAAACACCTGACTGTGAAGTGTCCGTTAAGTTTTTTAAGTATATTCCTTCATACAAATACTTCACTAACAATATATGAAATTATGCTTAAATAGAGAAATTTTATGTAAATGTAACAACAGAACAACAAAGAAAGGTGTTGACAGGCTTCTAGTATATTATATACATGCAGTTGGTATGTAAATACAATATACATACAAATGAACAATAGTGTAAAACTATTCTCATTAATTTGTAACTAACATAGTTGCTACTGCAAGTGTTTCCACCATCCATTTATGAATTCCCAATATGGAACAGGGATGGTAATTGTATTGTACCGGATACAATATAATAACAGTATTAATAGTAGTTAGTTACATGTGTCTGTTTACACTGGTTCTACTAACCATCATATGTACACAACAATATGCGGTAGGTGATTAACACTTATTTGATTTATTCCATCTAACCAACTTTCATCGTTATAATTTATTAAAATAAAAATAAAAAGAAGATATGTTGTTGGGTTTATGAATTGTTATGAAATTTATTGTGCGACAGAAGATGTCAATATTTTAAAGGAATAAGAAGAAATATCTGGGATTTTTTCCGTCATAGCATGGCTTCTTTCTGGTTGGTTCTGACTGTTTTCGGATTCTCAACCGTGTTAGCGTAATGTTCAATCCATCAAGTTTGAATAGAGAGCTGACTTCAACTTTTGGTTCTTGATGTACTCAGGCGACGGATAAGAATCTGAGGACCTACAGAAAAAAAAGCATTGCGGACCATGCCACATATTCATTAGAGGAAATCTATATATATATATATATGAACAAAATTAAAGGCTTCTCAATCGGTTGATTATTTTTATGTTTCAATAAATTTTGATTTGCTTTCAAACATTGCTGTGGAGTGCAGGGGTGACCAAAATTTTGGGTTATCTTGGGCAACACTTAAAACAACAAACAGCTGATGAGTAAAATTATATGACTAACACTCAAATACATTTTAAATTTAATCCAAACAAGAACTCTCATTAAATCTGTAACACTAAAATTTTACACACATTTCACATTGTAACGGAAGCCATTCCACTAAA
The DNA here is from genome assembly GCA_011037195.1 of Triatoma infestans. Classification (NCBI taxonomy): domain Eukaryota; kingdom Metazoa; phylum Arthropoda; class Insecta; order Hemiptera; family Reduviidae; genus Triatoma; species Triatoma infestans. The sequence goes on from JAAEAF010002324.1 coordinate 140,537, forward strand.
TCGGACATAAAACTGAGATCTGAAGACTTAAGCCAAGGCAGCCTAAATTTGAATCACTTATCACTTAACTGAATCTAACAGAAGCTACAATTCAGAAAAATCAGTTGTGAAACACTTACTGCAATTTACAATAATTGTAATTGACAAACTTCTTTACAAAATGGAAATTTTAACTAATTTACAGACTTCAATAATGTAGGGAAAATCTAAACTAAAAACGATTATTGACGGAAGGGTTACCGTCCAGCTCCCAATCCCCCCCCATACCAATCTATTACTGGAAACATTTTTTAAATATATAGGTCTATATACATGGGTGTCCCATTTAAACGGGCCACTTTTGAAATAACTCTTAAACGAAGGATGATATCAAAAAAGTGAACATAACGTTTGTTGAAGTATATTCGCTCTAGTTTATGATCGTGTTAATGTTATTTCATTTTATTGCCGCCTTATTACACCTAAAATCGGTGGATGAAAGTGGCGATTTCCTTTTGAACCCCACTTTTGAACTACTGTATTGAAAACTTCCAAAAAAAAATGAAAAAAAAAATACCGTTAATTTCTCTTCAATATTTCAAAACATTGCCGAGATTTTCAGTCATAAAGATTAAATTTTCGTTATTTTTTCTCCTGTTTTCTCTGTTTCGTAAACTGAAATTAAAGCAGATTTTCTTAATAATTTCTAATAAATAAGAGAGTTCAAATGATGACAACACTTTAAATGCTGTTTTAAAATCATTAGGGACTCAAAAATCCTGTAAAACATCATTAAAACAAAACATATTCCAGTTTATTTACAAAAATCGATAACAAAATATTTCCTATTTATTCAAAATGACCTTCTCGGCTTAACCGGCACAAGCGCAGTCGTTACTCAACAGATGAAGTTGCTAATCATATCATGTCTGCCGGAATTGCTAAGCAGGTTTGGATTAAGTCTTCTCTAAGTGCTTTCGGAGTTGTTGGTTCCCGGACATAAATTTTTTCTTTGAAATATCCTCTCCCGATGCACAGACAGATACTGAATTCTGTCTGTTAATGTTTGGTGCGGAATGATTGGAGATAAAACTATTAGCCCCTGCTTTCGGCCAGGTACCTTAAATTAGCAAGAATACGCTAATTTTTTTCGCCAAGAGTTAAGTTAAGATAAAAGTTGTTGTTAAGTGAGATAAAAAGTTGGTGGAGGATGTGTCATTGAATGTCAGAACAAGAATGTGGTTCCAACTAGATGGTTGTCCCGCGCACTATGCTTAAGTGGCGAGGAGAGAAGTGAATGAAATGTTTAGTAACCACTGGATCCGGGAGACTGGGACCGGCAGAGATTTAACCACTCTTGAATTATTTCTTTGGGGATATCTCAAAGAAAAAATTTATGTTAGGGAAGCAACACTCCAGAAGACTTAATCTAAACCTGCTTAGCAATTCCGGCAGACATGATACGATTAGCAACTCGATCTGTTGGGTAGCGACTGCGCTTATGCCGTTTAAGCCGAGGAAGTCATTTTGAATAAATAGGAAATATTTTATTATCGATTTTTGTAAATAAACTGGAATATTGTTTTATTTTAATGATGTTTTACCTGATTTTTGAGTCCCTAATGGTTTCAAAACAGTATTTAAAGTGTTGTCAGCATTTGAACTCTTTTATTTATTAGAAATTAATATGAAAATCCGCTTTTAATTTTAGTTTATGAAACAAAGAAATAGGAAAAAAAAAACGACGAAAATTTAATCTTTATGATTGAATCATCTCGGCAACGGTTTGAAATATTGAAGTGAAATTAACGGCATTTTTCTTCACTTTTTTTTAGTAGTTTTCAATACAGTAGTAAAAAGTTGGGGGTTAAAAGGAAATTGCGACTTTCAACCACCGATTTAAAGTGTTAGGCGGCAATGAAATAAGTAAACATTAACACCATCATAAACTAGAGGGAAAATACTTCAACAAACGTTATGTTCACTTTTTTGATATCTTTCTTCGTTTAAGAGGTATTTCAAAAGTGGCCCGTTTAAATGGGACACCCTGTATATATATATATACATAAACTCGCCGTGGAGTTTATCGAATAAATCGCAAGAAAACTGAAACAATCCATTCAATAAAGTCGCCATTTTTGTCAACCGAATTTTTTAAACTCAGAAATTTTGGTTATTATATTTATATCTATGAATCTATGATAGATACGCAAAATAAACGGAAATGGCATTAAAGGAAAATCCTACCGCCACTTTCCACCCCAAAAAAATATTTTTTCCCGGACCGGGAAAATGTTTCAAATAAAAGTTGTAGCTCTTTATATAATATATAGTTGGTAAGATAAGTTCAAGAAACTTTCCCAAAAATTGAAAATAGCCATACTCAGTAAAGTAGTATACTTTCGGTTGACCAATTATGACCAAACTTTATTGACCTGCGAGACTTAAACGAAATATCAAGTTTAAAATTTCCGAGATTATTCGTTTTTTTACTTTCTCTTACTCCTAGTAAGAGGAAGTATTGATCGTGTCAAATTTTCGATATTGAGTTTTCACCGGAAATATCCGTTTTGAGGTCCCCTGAATCCAAAAAAGTGGTTTTTAGCAAATGGTCTGTGTGTGTGTGTATGTGAACGCATAGCTCAAAAACGAAAAACCGTAGAAAGTTGAAACTTGATATTCCGCTTAGGTATCACCATGTCATCTGACGGTGGGTCATCTGTCAAAATTACTCAACCGGAAGTACCACTTTACTTGCTGTTTTTTTTACTTTTTTGCATTTTTCTCAAAAATGGCTCCAACGATTTTCTTGAAACTTGATACATCAACTACACATACAATGAGCTACAACTTTTATTTGAAACATTTCTCTGGGAAAATTCATTTAAGGGCAGTTGTGGGGAAGAGAGGGGTTAGGTTTCATCTAAAGTGCTATTTCAGTTTATTAAACAATTCTATCATCTAAATAATGTTAGTTAGAATTAAATATGTTGTTGAAATGCCGAGTTTGAAAAAATCGGATAACGGGAAGTGCGTTTACATTACCACTTTACTTTTATTTTTCCACTTTTTTCGCGATTTTCTCAAAAATGGCTCCGACGATTTTCTTGAAACTTCTTATATAAACTAAACATACAAAGATTTACACCTGTTATTTAAACCTTTTCTCAGGAAAAATTCATTTAAAGGCACTTTTGGGGGAGGGTTGGGGTTATGTTTTTCTCTAAACTGCTATCATAGTTCTATACAATTCTATCATCCAAAAAAAAATTTAATTAGAAATAAATAGATGACCAAAATTCAGAGTTTCAAGAATATTAGTAAACCGAAAGTGCGCTTTCACTGAACAGTTTTTTCAGTTTTCGACGAATTTCATTAAATGTGGTACACAAACTATAAAATTTGTCATTTCTATTTTGAGAACTAGAGTAAGAGAAAGTTGTGTGAGTGTTTCACACCAGATTTGTTTTATTCTGCTGATCACACACACTCATACATATAGACCAATTTCTAAAAATCATTTTTGCGGACTTCATGGCTTCAAAACATTCATTCCCGGTGGAAAACTCGATTTCGAAAATACTTCCTCTTACCAACAACAGTAGTGGAAAGTAAAAATAATTTGTAATTAATTCCAATATTAACAAATTGTTGGTAGAACTGTGTTTATTTATTAACTACCATTTTGTTTTTTTTTATTTAAGGCTCACTTCAAAATGAATTACTTATTGCTGAATTACTGAAAAGACATTTACAAAATTCCGTATATAAATACTACGTATTTAGCTAGGAGACATAATCTTTTTATCTTTTAGTATCTATTTAATTTACCCATACTTATAAAGTCTATCTTTTATTTATTATATTGAATTTGAATATTAACCGCACCTTTTTTTCTAAGAATCCAAGAAAATTAAAATTAAAATAAACCAAACTCGTGCAAATAATAACGAAATTTCTTTAAATCAAAAATAAAAAAAGAAAGAATAACAATCTTTATTTTAATAACTGTATTTATTAAATAAATTGGAAATACGTGGAATATTGTTATAAAAACAGTGGCGACTTGTGTTGTACGGAGAAAAATGAAAGAAATAAAAGAGCATACAATTTATATGCTTGTCACTATATTAATATGTCACAGAAGAAATATTCTACAGACCTTTGGTGCATTTAGATGAATTGTAAGGTAGAAAAAAAAAAGTCAGTAGAACTTGCTCATCCTGCAAGCAATTTACAGAAGTTTATCGCAGTGACGACGAAGTAAAGAGTATATAGCAAGTTGTGCGCTCCCCCGCTGCTTGTTGTGTAGTAGATATATGTGAGCGTAGTAGTTGTGTGAGTGGTTGAAGGCAATTTAAAGTTCCTGATGTGCGTCTTGGCTGGAAGGAAATATTCTCAAGGAGAAAGACTCTAACAGAAAGTAGTAAGCCAGGGTAAGAAAAAGAAAAAAAAAAAAGGAGTGGGGAGAGAAGTAAAGACGTGTTCGACAAAAGAACAAATGGTTGAAATGGTTGGCCAAGTTTTGTAAGTGTGTTTGTGTGTGTGTGTGTGTGTGTGTGTATCAATATATGTGGTGTTTTGTGTTTGAGTGTATGTCAGTCACAATATCTCAAGGGACAAACTTTGTGAAGGGCAACATGCGCCACCCTTTGCATCATGGTGGCAACGAACGCGACGCCAACAGTGGCGGCAGGTTAAGAGAAGAAAAAGTATTTGTCTTAGCAGGATAAGGGTAAAAACTCGCCAGTCTGCCTCTATTGCGAACAGAGTAGTTGTGTTCTCTACTACAAGGAGATTTAAGTGGACCATGAGTTTGTTGGAACAAAAAGCTATTCCGAAGAATCTTTCAGAAACTTACTTCTTCCATCCATCCATAAGACAAGGAAAATGAAAGTTATGACGAGTTGAAGGAAGGTTTGCTACTTTTTAGAATTATTTATTCACTTCTTGATATGACAAAAATACTTATAGAGAATATTTTCAATTGGAAGAAACTTTCTGATGGCTTACGCCCTCAGAAAATAGAAATCGTATCACTGAACGCTGTTCTTTCAAAGTGCAGATTTATAAAGGACTTGCCATCGTAATGTACACTGAACTAGCGGATAATGAAACGATTTAATGATGTTGAAAGTAAAATGTGGCCTTCTATTATACACTAACGCTACACAGTACTAACGCTTGTCATGTTTGGGTTGGAGCAGGGGATTCTGATATAAATAAAATACAGATAATAGAAAATGAAATTCTAAGAATAATAACAGACTCTCTCCCTGGTTTGTCAGAAATAATCATATTAATAAAGAACTCGGAATTCCAACAATAAAAGAATTTATCAATTCACTTTCCTTAAAATTTCTCAAATCCGTTAAATCTTCTAAACATAAAAATATTAAAGCCTAGGAAAACCGATTATTAATCGTCGCTTGCGCCTTCGTCTTATTCAAGACATAATACAGTTGTAGACTACTTCCTTTTATCAATCTAAATTATCCGTTATATGAGACAGTCTTAGACTGAACCCTCACAATAAATAACAGTTAATTAATACTCATATATTACAACCATATAGAACAAATTTGTTGATCAGGTTCAAATACTCAATTAAAAAAAAAAAAAATTGAATTGAAAGTATCATTATATTACGCAAGAAAACCTTTAATTTTTAATTCTTTATCTCATAACTTACTGAATGACCGTCGTATACTTGTAAAAATTGTTCGGGCAAGCTAAAATTGAAAAAAAAATAATTATTACACATTGCTTAAAAAAAATTTCAATTTGATCATTCTGTCATATGATAAAACCAAAAATTTGTAAGCAACCAACATAGTTTATCACAAAGTTGCAGCAGTTGATTAATCAGTAGACCAATAAGTGTATAGATAATTCGAATGCAGTTTTTACAGATCAAATATGAGGAAGTTGCATATTGTTGAACAAATCATACCATAGAAGATAAGTCCTTTATCAATACTGTACAATAGATGACAAAAACAGGATAGAAAGAGATTTTAGGGTTTGCTAAAAAACCTCTCCCTCCTTTAGTATTTATACTCGACCAGTGGATAAGTGGTGTTTTTTATATTTATTTTATTTTAATTATGTGTGTGTGTTGGAATACAATAGATAACAAACATTGCTGTTGTATGCATCCAATCAGATTTGAAAATATTATTTGTTTGATTTAGAAAAAGGGGTGGAACAAGTAGGAATGTATGAAAATATTGATGGAAGGGTGACAAAGCAAACAAAACTGAGTAGTTCCATAATTCACTTACACAGAGTTTGAATGTTATATAACAATGAAAAATTCATTACTTTAATACCATAAACTGGGATTAAGTGATCCTGCAACGTAACAGATGTATTGAACACCTACATTTTTTTTTTTGTTGAGGGTTTATGCACTGCGTCCATCCAGTGATCTATTGTACCCCCTCTGGTAGGTACCGCCCACCAGTTGAGCTCCCTCCATGTTGATCTCTCTAAGAAATCCCAGAATCTTGAAGAATTCTAGAGTGGGTATTTCTCCCTCGCCCACCTGGTAACAACCCCGGATGTTAAAACTTCTTTAGATGACGGCATCGCAGACGGTGAGGAGATGTATTGGACTCTCCTTTATCTCCCTAGCAGAATCTGCTAGTGCCATCATCTTCTAGGCCCAGCTCTCTCAGGTGTCCCCTGAGTAAGAATACGGATCTTGTTTTTTAAATAGACTGATGCAGACCTTCGACCTTTCCTGGTTAAAACGTTCCCGGTTAGAATTTGGCCTGCCTCCTTGGCCAGTCTCGAGAGAGGTTCCAGAGACGTACTCTTTTCGCCACCTCCACTTTCTTGATTTCTTCCAAGAGTAACTGGTTGCTGACGCCGCAAAACGGCTCAGGCCCTAAGAGAGGAAATGCAGAGCTTTCCTTTGCCAAAGTGTTGGCCACTTCGTTGCATTCCATGCCATTATTTGTCTTGCATAGGTGAACACCTACATTACCAAGAGATATCTGTTTATACTAGCGCATATAAATATAATAGGTTTCAGAAGGAGAGAAATTAGTGAGGAAGAGTTTTTGAGAAATAAGCTAGAATGAATGCTGAACACTGTATAATAAAATAGAGACAGAAAACTGCCAAGACTTTACTCGTAAATAGAAATTTAGTAGCGAGAGATTTAGACTAAGTAAAGAGCAGGATAGTAGTTGGTTGCTGACGCATAGTAACTGCTGTATAAACTGTTCTAAAGATTGTATCTTCTAGGGCTAGCCGAGCTGGATACATACAAACAAAGTCTCCCACTCAAGTCTGGCCTAAGTAGCGAGTGAGATTCTCAATTTTGTATCTTTCTCTCTGCTTTGGATCCCTGTTTTCGGATCCTATTACATCAATTACAGAATTTGATTATAATAAAAACGTACAATTATCTCATGATTACAAATATGAGTTTATTTATGTTTTTTTATAGTTAATATTTTGTTGTTTTTAAGGCATTCAGCTGCTACGGTCATTATGCGTTAAGCGGTGTGGTAACTATTTTATTACTAAATAAACTATATAAAAAAAACCCTATGGCGCAACAGCCCATGAAGGCCCAAGGCTTGCCGGACGGCAATTTAAATGGGGGGGTGTGTGGTAAGCACGCCGCAATTCCCACGCCGTTTAGTTCCGGCCTTCGCTACCTAGGGCGCTACTAAATGTAGCTTCCCACATTTTATCAAGATGCTGGGTCAACACCGACTTTGCCCTCACGGGAATCGAACCGTGAATTCTCGCATGAAAGACGAGTGCGCCAGCCACTAGACCAACGCAAGAGGACAAATAAACTATATAAAATAATATAATCTGCACAAAACAATATGAACAAATCATACGAAGTGTGGAACTGTAAATACCTAAAAACAAAAAACCAACAACTAACAACCAATATACAAAAGAAGCTAACAACTAGTGGAAGCTGGTCCATGGTCCATAAGCACTGCGACACTGCAGCATTCTCGGAAAATAACTACAAAAATTAATTTTAAAATTTATGATAAAAAAATAATAACAATTTTTGCATAATTATTATTTAAATACCAAAAGACTTATTTCATCAAGCGTTGCTTAATGTTGACGCTACCCAATTCACAGTGTCAAAAAATGGTCGTATTCGGTTATTTCCGACAAGCTTCGTTTACCTTAATAATGTAACCCAATTGGTTATAACCACCTATTTTAGTTGCTCGCCGGCAGCATTGATTGTAATTGTGTGCGATGTATAGGATATATGATAAAAAAAAAAATTATTGTGTTTGTTAAACGTTTAACGGTAAAACTTTTCTTTTTTTTTATTCAATTATATATTTTTTTATGTAGCACAATTGACCGTGTTGGTCGCAGTATTATAGGCCCTTTCACAAAAAAAAAAATAAACATTTTTTATAGAATAAAAATATACAATAAAATAGGCTTATCATTTTATAGGTTTATCAAGATGGGTGTAAGTGTTGAATATTTATTTAATAACTAAATTTTCTCATTGACATTACCCAAAAAATATTGAAATAAAAAACAAAGGTCATTTCCATTCCTAACAATATAATTCAGCAAATAGCAGTTAGTACATGATTTCTCAAATAAATAATTTTAATGAAAAAGTTATTCAAAAATTTTATGAAGCTAAAACTCGAAAAATGGATTTTATATATATCAAATAATTTAATTTTTTTTTAATAAATTATTTATTTGAGAAATCATGTATTTTATATAACAGAAAATATTTTAAAAATTGTCCATGTGAATTTATTTTTAATTATATTGAATTAAGTTTAGAAATGGTCCGTTTTATTCGTGCAGCACCCCCCCCCCCCACTGCCATCACCATTTGCAAACTTCACGGGCCGCCACTACAACAACCTATAAAAAACTAATAAACTATAAAATGTATATAACAATAATCTGGTAATCTAAATGAAATATTAAGTAACAAGAACCAACAAAACTCAATTGAGATATCAAATGCTTTTAAATAAAAGAGGCCGCTCTTAGTTTCTTAGGACGCTGTTCACTAAGTGATCGCGGAGTGATTGTCAACTAGTGCTTCTATTAACGTTGATGGATGGTATTTTGTAGGATTCTCTAAGGTACTTCAGACAATATTGTGTTCAACCATGAGCAGGACATTTCAGTTATCAGACTGAGAGAGGTCGTTGTTGGCGGCACATCAAATAGCCCTTTAAGTGAGACGACTATGACCAAGCCTAATGTGAGCCACAACTACCTCCTCCTGTCTAGGCACCTCTTATTGAACTATCGCAGGGGTAGGCATATTCTCTTTTATTTCTCTTAGTTTGTTGCACGCTGGGGCATTCCACTCATCCTGCCATATCAGCCAACACTGCCTAGCCCAAACGGCCTCTATAGCTTGTATGGAACACTTTCCAGTAGTCGGTAGCATTGCTGCAGACGATTTGACTAGCTTATTGGCCTTCTTTTTTTTATCTAATTTAAGGTGCGCCAACATTTGTAGTCATTGGCGCCCGGAGCTTTCTCAGTACACTGCCGGCCTCCGGACAGTGTTCTCTAGTTACAGATAACACTATCCATCACCGGACAGTGACCTGTAGAGGCTCCTAGGAAGGAAAAAATCTAAGGATTAGCACTGGAGTCGAACCCGAGTCCTTCGCATGGGAGTCCAACGCGCTAACCACTGTGCTAATCCCTTCCCTAGCTTATCGGCCTTATTAAATTACCAAAGATACCCAAATGCTCAGGCACCCCCCGCCTCATATAACGATCATTTGAGTTCCGCTGAAAATCAAGTTGTATAACAGTGTGTATATTCTTGGACGATAGAAACAACCGAGTATAAGATCCTTTAGACCTTAGACAATCTAGGAAACACTTTTCTCATAACAATTTTTTGTTGACACACTATGAATTAGTCTTAAGGTCTTTTATAAAGCGTATATGATAATAATAATAATAATCTTTATTTATCTTCATTTCTACATACACTCGTATGAACAAGACATGTCAATACATTAAACAATCTAATAACAACTTTTCTACAAAGCAAGTCTATGTAAGAAAATCATCCAAATCATATATTACTCTATCCAGGAGCATAGTTTTTAGTTTACATTTAAACAATTTCATTGTTGGTGAAGATGAAATTTCATTTGAAAGTGCATTAAATATTTTCCTTACCATAAATAAATAAGAAGATGTGAAAAATGAGTGGTTTGCTTCAGGAAAAGGAAAGTGGTCACGGTTCCGAGTATTATATTTGTGGTTAAAAATGTTGTAATTATTTCTAATTTTGTAGAACCATGAACAGATGGAAAAGATATAAAGAGCTGGAATCGTGAAGATTTTATTATTTTTAAAATGCAACTTGCAGCTTTCGTGTTAGGTCTTGCTTTAACCATAGCACGAATAGCTCTTTTTTGGATGCGGAAAATTCTTGATGTACATGGGCTGTTTCCCCCAAACACTATCCCATAGGAAGTCGTTGATTGGAATTTTCCAAAAAATATACTACTTTCACGGCCTCGAGATTGAGGATTAGAGTTAATTTTTTCAAGAGATATACTATGCTTGAAAGTGTAGGAGCCAGTGAACCTATATGTTCTTCCAAGCGCAGATCTACAGAAATGTGGAATCCAAGAAATTTTGTCGAAGGTGGGAAGATTATGCTGCCATATTCAGTCTTAACTAAAGGAGAGTACTCTTTTCCACCTGGAGCAACTGAGCAGCACAGATCAACCGTCTTGGAAGTATTCATTTTAGTGCATTTATCTTTGTGGACCATCTTAATATGTCATCTGCTCTAACATTGGCACAATTCACAACATCATCCTCGATTCCTCCAGTAAATAGTGTGCTGATATCATCTGCATACTGAATTAACTTCCCTCTTCTACTATTTCTGGGTGCATCATTGACCTCTATAATAATAAATAGGAGTGGCCCCAACTTAGAGCCTTGTCCTACACCACTAGGAGATAATAGGGTCCGAGATTGAAATTCTCTTTGGATATTGCGTTCATCAGAAGATCTCTTAATGTGACAACTTGTTTCCTATTGCCCAGATATGAATTGATGATTTGATGAGCGACACCCCGGATGCCATAAATCCCGACAACACCGGATACGTTCCACAACCGCTTTCAGACTTGGAGCCATGTTATTTTATTTCGCTTCTATCTAAGAACTTTTGCTTTATAAAATAGTTCAGGTGTTGAAAGGTTAGGGATTATTATGGGCAGCAAATAAACTCATAACATCGCAAAATAGGTTTAATAAGGAACGAAGGAGCGTTTTATAAGATTCTAACTAAAAAAACCTAGAAGAAAACAATATATTTAGTGATCACATTTCAAACCCATGTGTGACAACTAAATTAAACTGACTATTGATTTAATAATAAAGTAACATTTTTATTTTTAAATAAAAGTGATAAAAAAAAAATATTAAAGAACTGTCAAAGTGATATTGATAAGTTTGAAATTATAAATCATAAAAAAACGTTACCAGTTTTCTTCTTTCTTTTTTGATGGTTAGTTCACTCCTCTTTGTAAATGTTGTTTTAGTATTTAAACAAAAGTAGAATCCCATGTGAGAATATTTGTTTGTCCATGTTCAGACATGATTGCCACTAAAGGGCAACGTTAATATTTATATAATTTTTTTTTTCTAAAAGAGTATACATTTGTTGTTTTTGTTTTTTTTAGGAAGATATTTTGTTGTAAAGTTTTTAAACAACATTCTGTATTCGCATCAGGTGTGTTTCATCTCTTCAAAAAATTCTTTATATATATATATATATATTGTGTATAACTTCATGTTTTAAACTTTCTTGTTTCTGTATAATAAATCATCAAAATTGAATACAGACGAAGATGTCGTCGGTATCATTCTTACTCAATAACTTAAAACAGAAAAAATAAAAATAAAAAGATAAAACTGGAGTTCGATGTAGTAGAGAATGTGAAATAAATAAAAAAAAAAAAAAATGTACTTCAATAGCATTAGTTGGGTAGAGGAAGAAGGTGGTTCCACTGTTTTGTTGGTGCTACAAAAGGTAGCGCTACAAAGAAGTGAAGTACAGGTGGTATAACGAGTCAGAGGGAGTGAAGACAAGCGGGGAGTAGTCATCATGTTGGAATTCATAAGCAATGCGATAAGAAATAGCTTCTTCTCAAGATACAAACACATACACACACACATATGTACAAAATGGCCTACCTTTAAAACAATTGAATTTTGAACAGTAATAAAGCTTTTATTATATTATATATAAATCAATTTTGAAATCTTAAAAGTGTATTTTTTTGTTCATGGAAAATAAAATGAACAAATCTCAAATAAACAAATGGTATTATTATTAGTTCAAGGAAATACTTTTTAATATACAACAAAAACTTTAAAAAAAAAAAAAAACACAAGAAGTAAAAATAAATAAGAAAATAAACAATGGCTCCTGAAAAATTGGAAATGTAAGCGTATTTAGTGAAAGAAGAAATGCAAGAATAAATAATTTTGCAAAATATTTTAAGTGAAATAATTTTGGCAAAAATAATGTATTTTAGAGTCAGGTATACTGTAAATTAAGGTCATTGCTATTAGGGAAACAAAGGCACAAGAATCAGTTAAATTAATACAATGCCACTTGGCCAACTGTTTTGTAAGAGAAGGCAATTCTTTCGGATAGTCTGCATTCTGCTTTCAAAGCCAGAACACTTGCTTCAGAAATCACTCTCTTAAACTCAGTGCCATTGATAGAGATTCGCCTTTATTATAGATAAACATCTGATTTATTAAAATACAGTTTGTTGTAGACACCGAAACAGAACACTTGTTTTTCGCTCTCTTAGCATCAGTGCATATTAATAAGTTTATAATATCTTGCAAATAACTTGTAGTTATTATTTTAATAGAATATATTTATTGTTAGCAGTGGTGACTACTTTCTTATTTCTGATACTTCACTTTCTTAAACTTATATACATACAAGCCCCTTTACTAAACCGCTTGTGCTACACAAGCTACTACAACTACAACACCTCACCAAATACATTGCACGTAATTTATTTTTAATGAGCTGCCAGCGTTTTATTTGAATTTTAAATAAAGAATCTGCTATGAAACACACACACCACAGAACATGACTTTTTCTTGGTGCTGTTAATTCAATGATATTAAAAATAATAAAATTTTGTAATATGTTGTAATGCATGGCAAAGTCATTGATATCGGCAATGTACGCCAAAGAAATAATCAACAAAGGGTGAAAACAGTAACACTGTTGGCCGCCGACAGCCGCGGTCAACCAAACAAACACAAAGCCTTTTCATCAATTCTCACATCAAAAAGGCAGGCACCGCGATAACTATGGCCACTAAAAAAGGTCAGAAAACTACGAAGGTCGCACAAGGCCGCACACTAAGACAGATATCTTGGTGTGAGTGTGAACAACAGTATATAAAAACCCTTTGATATACGACGACGGGATTATTATATCATCTACGACCAGTTATATTCAACTTATCATTCTGGTAGTTGTGCACTTTAGTTCGTTATTTTAACCATTCTAAATTATCAGCTATTTATCTTCTATTTATTATTAAGTATTTTATTATAGTTATTAGTTACCATTTATCACGTTTAAATTATTGTTAAAATACAGTTTATTTTTATATAAAAAACCGTTTAATAATTCGAGCACTAACTTCCAAATCTCTCAACTAACTTCCGCCCTCTTCAAGACATCTGCTACTCCAGGAATCACACATCAAACGATTCCATTACATCTAATATCTGATTCCATTACAATGTGGATGGGTTTCCGCAATGCTGGAAAATATCTGGTATTTTATCCGTCGTAGCATGCATGGTTCCTTTTATTCCTGCCGGATTTCGGATCCATCGTCATAGCAAATTCACCAATTTCGTGTAGAGACTTTAACTCAATGTAATGTTTCTGTTGCACTCACACTTGTTGGTTTGTTGTATGTGCGGGAGGTTATAAAGTTATGTTATATATATATATATATGTGTGTGTGTGTGCTTTTAATGATAAAATGAATTTATTATAAATTATGATTAGACATTAGAAAATAGTGTACAATAAATAGCATGTTTTGAAGTTTACTTTATAACTAAATTTTACTAGTGGTGTTGAGTATGCTCAGTGTTTTATCAACTAATTTTTATAACGGAGGCGATAAGAATTTCAGGAGTATGCTGTATAATAAGAATAGATAAAGACTGAAGAAAGGATGCAGAGTTTAAGGATAGTGATAAGCAGGTAAAAATAATAAATAAATATGAAACCCAAGCAAGGTTAATACAAGAAAATATGTACGGTAAATTGATATGTAAGAAGGTTGGCAGTAGTGATTGTAAATTTACCGACTTTTTCATTTACCGAAAATTCGGTAAATGAAAATTAAAATACCGGCTTAGCGGTAAATATTATTTTAGAATAATAAATATTTTGTATGTTTTTTGTAAATAATAAATACAAAAATAATTTGTTACAATAATATATATTTTACACAATCTTAAGGCATAATATTAGAATCTTGTAATAAATATTTGTATTTATATAATTTTAAACAGTTGTCAGAAGTAAAAAATTTATTTAAGGTTCAAATTTTAATGTTATTTTACAATAATATTGCATTAATTTCCTGTCATAATGTGGTGAATTCAAAAGTTGCTATTAATTTAAAAAATACGTAAAATAGTCAATATTATTATTTTTAAATATTAAAAAAGGAGATATTTACTTACTGTTTAAAAAAAACGTTGATTGTAAAGATTTTAAACCTTTAAAAATTTCAAAAACCTGCAGAGCACAAATCGCATATGCTAAACTGTGACTAGCGCTTTCTGTACAAACCCAAGAAAGTTTAAATTAAAATTAAACAAAAAAATATCTCACACAAAATTAATAATTAGTTATATTGTTGCTTACACTTACCTGCTTTTTTTTATTTTCAATGTCCCTTTAGCCCTTTTAAATATCTATAAACACAATATTTTCTACATTAAAATTTCTAGTATTGATTTTTCGTTTACCGAATTACCGGTAAGTTTACCGAACGTTTTTTTTGTCAATTTATTGGTTAACCGGTAAATCGGTAAACCGGTATGCAATCCCCCAGTTCAGGGATGGCCAACCTTTTTCATTGTCCGTGCCAGAATCTTATAAATAATTTTTATGAAATAACTAACGTGCCACACTAAAACTGTATTTCCGCGGCTTAACCACCGCACATTATTGTACCAAAGTAAGCTATTGTATGATGAGTTTACCTCGTTTAACAATTTATGAAATTTTCTTTTATTTATAGCCCGTGCTGATATAAAATTGACTAGTTTCGTCACGAAACTCATAATATCATCCAATATTTTCAAACCTGTCTTAGCACATAACGCTTGCTGATGAATAACGCAGTGGAAACGAAGAATTGAATGTCCAATGCGTTTTGTAAATAAATTTATAAACCCATTTTCCTGTCCTCTAAAGCTGCGAGCACTATCAATTGTAACTGATACAATTTTGGAAGTACATATTTCTTTTTTGCCCAATGCATCTATAACTGCATTACAAATGTCTTTTGTTACAAGTATCTTTTGTTGTTGTTGTTAGTGTTGACAAACTTATTAATTCTTCTTTAATGTTATTTTGAAAAAAATAACGAACAAAAATTGCTAAACGAGCTGAGTGTTACGCCGGTGGACTCATGAAGGCAAATGGAAATAAAATTGCAAGATTTTATATCTATTTGTTGTTGAAAACTTTCATTTTCCGCCATTCCCAAAATTCTCTCTTTCACTGTAGTCCTAGCCAATGGCATGTCTTTAATTCTTTGGATAATTTTTTCTATATTTCCGAAATCTTGGAATAAGTGTGGTGCACATTGTAACCAAGCCTCTTTTAAAAATTCACCTTCATTAAAAGTTTTCCCGTATTGAGGAATAGTTTTTGAAGCTTGATAACTAGCAGCAGTGATGTTTGATTGAGTTCCAATATATTTCATTAAAGATGTAGTTTGAGCATTTTTATTTTTTAAAACACGTGATATATACTCCTTTTGCTCTTCTACACTTCGACTGAGAAGAGATTTATGGTTGGTCATAATGTCGCTTTACTGATGATGTTCTACACACAACAGTTCCTGAACATAAAATGCAAACAGCTTTACTGTCCTTATTAATCATGCCGTACCTATTGGTCCTCCAAGTTTGAAATTATTTGCTACTACCTGATTCTGATAATTTCGGGTTTTTCATTGAACTAGCAGCCATCATAAGAAATTCTAAAAAAATAGTTTAAAAAATTAATATAAATTTAAAATATATATATAAATGTAATATCTACCTTAAAATAAAACCGTAATGTTCGTAAATAGTTATATTTAACGAGTCACTGATTAAGGTTATAAAATGACCCATGCAAACGCGTGGTGTTGTTATAAAGACTAATAAATGACTCACTGGCAATGCAGAAAGTTTTCATGAAGGAGCAAAAACTGTCTTTGAAATGAGCGTTTCAATAGTTTTGCAATTTGCCGCTTTTGGTTAACCCACTTAGATGTATCCGTAGGTAGATATTCAGTACCATAAATTTAAATCATAAATTATTTTTGAAGTGTGGATTGTTGAATTCTAATTCATTTTTATAATTTATAAAATATATTTTGTTGTAATTAATAAAAAATCATTTTTTGTGCGTGCCATCAAAATTTTCTTTCGTGCCATCTATGGCACGCGTGCCATAGGTTCGCCATCCCTGCCCTAGTTGGCAGCAACCGGCAAAGTGGGGGATGATATTAAAATAAATAATAAAGAAAATCAAATGTATTCGTTTTTATTTATCATGCCTATTTTTGAATGAAATTAATTTATGTTTCAATTACATTAAGAATATGTTGATATGTTGAGAGAGATGTCTTTGGGAAAAAAATCAACGCTCACAAAACTTTATATTATTGAAGTTAATAAATATTTTGAGTGTGTAAAATAACTATGCGCTTTGCAAGTGTATGTTATCACACTGTTTTGACAAAACATCCTGATTATGTGGCGAACGCACGAAACCGGTTGATGACCACAAAAACATAGTCTATCACGGATAATATCTCTGATGCCAAACTTATTTTTTTCGAAATGACGTTAGAAATATATGTGATAGGTTTACAACAGTACAATTACCTTTTCAAGTTTAAAGAATATCGTCACGGTCGTTTTTGAGAAAACTACCCCCCCCCCAAACTCAAATACTTGTTCTGTAAAAAAGTCGTCACACTTCCTGTTATCCGAATTTCTTCAAATTTGAAATCCCACCAATGCTATTAATGTATATTAATTAATATTCTATATGTGGTAGCTTAACTGTTTCCCACAACCTCCCGAAAATTAAAATTTTACCGCCAAAAAAAAAATGACACAAATAAAAGTGATGAATATTTATTTAATGTAGATAGTGTACGGAATTTTAAGGAAATCCGCCGTTGGAGCGGTTTTCAAGATTAAATCGCAGTATATTTTAGTATTCCCGTATATTTTGCTCTTCCGGTTGATGGATTTCCTTATACGGAATACCAAGTTTGAGCTTCCTATGAAAATTCTTTTTTTGAAATATTTTGTTCAGACACACGCAAACACACACACACAAACAAACCATTTACTAAAAAAACATTATTTTCTTATCCAGAGTAACTCGAAACATGTATATCCGGTGAAAGCTCAATTTCGAAAATTTGACAAAATCGCATTACTTCCTCTTTTTTTTTTTTAAGTGCCCTTACAAACTGCCTTTGGCATTCAACCACACTGATAGGTCAGTCTTATCAATTGCCAGTCACGACCCTCAATCAGTTTTATTTCTAACATTTTTATCATACGAGAATCACACAAATAAATACACTCATTCCAATAAATACATTCATCCCAAAATAATCACCCTGTTGCTCTTAAAACCATATAAAAAACAATATATATATATAATGTTATTGCCAAATAAATATATATATCTATACAATACTTAATTTAAAACAGTATAATACATATAGTTTACTGTTGTATAATATAATGCATATTATATTCTCACTCCAAACCAAAACCTATATATTAAAATAGATATCTAAATATTAAATAAGTAAACAAATTCCTTCCTCTTTCTAGGAGTAAGAGGAAGTAAAAATAAATATTACCGACAGTTAATTATTCATTTGACAATAGAGTAATAACTTATCATGTTTATATCACATTCGGCACAAGACCAATGCCCCTATGAGGCTTGAAACGGAAACTGAACGAGATGCTGTTAAATATTTTTTCTTCCTCAGCAGTAAAATAAACAAACGCACATTTTTGACTTCAGGTTGTAAAAAGTTATAAAGATATAAAAAAAGGCTGGCGCCAAAAAAAAAAAAAAAAAATAGAAAAAATGATGGAAAAAAAAAAAAAATCTGGCCAAGATGCTATGATTTTGGCTTTTGAGCTGAAATCTTCGTATAAACCAGTGGATTTCCCGTCGCCATCTACCTAAGGAAAGTTGCCTCACGCAAGCCGACTTGGCAAACCAAACAACAAAGTTGAATTCCGGTTATTGATGAGCCACAAGCAATCTGATTTCTTGGGTTTTTTTCGGTCAAATATTTGCTTCTTCTTTTTAATCTTGTTGAAGGGGTCTCGGACATACATTATATTCAATCATGAACATTGATCATGAGTTCTATGATAACAATTTCAGTAGGCAATGGATCTATATCGGAACTGATGAGCAACAAAAAAGCAGATGTTATAGAAAAAACACCAAACTGCAGCCTCCTTCTACTATTCAATAATCTAAGATATAATAGATATAATGAGAATATAATTTAACCTTCTAAAGTAATGAGGCTAATTTTTTTTTTTTTTTTATTTAAAAAAAGAGGTCGTAACAGAATATCTAAAGAGAGGCAGTTCTACGTACTTATGGCTAATGAGATGTTTTTAAAACGTAACTTACTATTTTGGACATAACGATCAACGATGTATTCAGTCAAAACCAGAAAAAAACCTTAATCAAATCAAAAACCAATCATCTGTAATACCAAATTCATGAGATAACATAATTTCTATATTTTCCATATATGATGTAAGAAACCTGGAACTGAAAAAAGTTAATACTAATGAATGTTAGAAAAAAAAGTTTGATGTCTCTCTTTTTAATGAAATATATTTTATTTACAAATATATCATTAAATACATGTTATTACGATTTTCTTTAAACTAGGAATGTGAAACTACACGTATTATAAAGAGCTACAACTTTTATTTGAAATATTTCTCGTGGTAAAATCATTTAAGGGCTTTTGGAGGAGGATTGGGGTTATTTATGTTCTTCTCTAGGCTATCATAGTTGATTATACAAATCTACCATTCAAACAAAAATTAATTAGAAATAAATAGATGGGCAAAATTCGGAGTTACAAGAAAATTAGTAAACCGGAAGTGCGCTTTTACTAGTTTTTTTTTTTTTTCAGTTTTCGACGAATTTCATTAAATTTGATTCATTAACTATAAAATTTGTCGATTACAATTTTTTGAAAACTTGGAGTAAGAGAAAGTTTGTGTGAGTATTTCACACCAGTTTTTTTCTAATTAAGTAGAAAATCATGTCATGTCTTCTAAATTGAGTTTTCACATGTTTCATCCATTTTTTTAACATGGTACATGTTCTGAGGCTGCACTGAGTCAGAAAAAGTGGTTTTTAGAATTGGTATTTTACGCTCTGTGTTGTGTGTGTGTGTGTGTGTGTGTGAATGGATGTTGTAGTGGAAGAACGAAATGGAAAAATAATAGTTTTGGAAAATAGTTTAGTAAAATAATTTTGTGATAAATTAGCTAGTTCAAATAGTGTATTTTAGTGATGGGGATAGAGCCAGGTACTACAATCTAGGTTAATGCAAACCAAGAGACAAACAGCAAGAAACAGTTAGGGTAAAACAATAAAAATATTAATAAACAGAGGAATGAAAATGGCCAAAAAAAAAAAAAAAAACTAGGCTTGCTATCTTGCCAATTAAATTCTGAATTTTTATATTATCCGTGACGTACATTATTCATGAATTCTGTGTATGTTATTAAGAAATAAATATATTTGTAGCGTTCTTCATTTATAAGGCAAACAAAAAAATGAAACAATAGAGAAATTAATAGAAAAGTTAGTTTTGTGTAAACAACAAAGAAGTGAAAAAATAAATAAATAAATAAATTAATAAATAATAAAAAAAAAGTTTTGCTTACGTTAAAAAAAATATGACACACTTTATATATAAGATCTATATTAATTATAAAGTTAATTAATTCACTAATTTAATATTTATATAGAATATATTTTAATAATTTTCCAGTTGAAATCGCAGACATTAATAGTAGAGTTCATCAACATGAATAATTATAATAATAATAATTGCTTTCTTTATTTAAAAGGAAATCTCTTTAAATATACATTGTGGAATAATAGAGCGGAGATAGTGGGAACAGAAACAATATTGCCGTATTTATATCGATTTTGTGTAAAAATGGATTTTGTGACGGGTCAGTGTTTAGTCAAGTAGTAAATAGGCAAATTGAAGGAGTCATCTTAAGGGAATCAGAAGTCAAAACTCTACGTTTGTGTATTTATTTGAAAAAATTGAAGACGAATCGAAGGATTAAAGTTGGTTCTAGTCCGACATACATTAATAACTAACTACCAATTCATTTATAGGTAAGGTTTACTTTTTTTTACTTTCTTTCCCTTACTCCTAGCAAGTGGAAGTATTGTAATGGAGTCAAGTTACGATATTCGACTTTTCCACCGGAAATATTCATTTTGAGGTCCCCTGAGTCCAAAAAAGTGGTTTTTAGAAAATGGTCTATATGTGAACAGTGTAGTTCAAAATCGAAAAATCTTAGAAAGTTCAAACTTGATATTCCGTTTAGATATCACCTTGGGATCCGACAGTAGGTCATCTGTCAAAATTCTTCAACCGGAAATATCACTTTACTGAATGTTTTTTTTTTTATTTTACTTTTTTGCAATTTTCTCCAAAATAGCTCCAACGATTTTCTTCAAACTTGGTATATAAACTACATATACAAAGAGCTACAACTTTTATTTGAAACATTTCTCTAGAAAAATTCATTTAAAGGAACTTTTTTTTTGGGGAGGGGTATAGTTAGGTTTTTCCTCTAAAGTGCTATTTCAGATTTACTAAACAATTCTGTCATATAAATAATATTAATTAAAATTAAATGTGTTGTTGAAATTCCAAGTTTGAAAAAGTTCGGATGACCGGAAATGTAGTTTTCAGTTTCCTGTTATTTTCTTTGAAAATGGTTCCAACGATTTTCTTTAAACTAGGAATGTGAAACTACACGTATTATAAAGAGCTACAACTTTTATTTGAAACATTTCTCGTGGTAAAATCATTTAAAGGGGCTTTTGGAGGAGGATTGGGGTTATTTATGTTCTTCTCTAGGCTATCACAGTTGATTATACAAATCTACCATTCAAACAAAAATTAATTAGAAATAAATAGATGGGCAAAATTCGGAGTTACAAGAAAATTAGTAAACCGGAAGTGCGCTTTTACTAAACAGTTTTTTTTTTTCAGTTTTCGACGAATTTCATTAAATTTGATTTATTAACTATAAAATTTGTCGATTACAATTTTTTGAAAACTTGGAGTAAGAGAAAGTTTGTGTGAGTATTTCACACCAGTTTTTTTCTAATTAAGTAGAAAATCATGTCATGTCTTCTAAATTGAGTTTTCACATGTTTCATCCATTTTTTTTAACATGTACATGTTCTGAGGCTGCTCTGAGTCAGAAAAAGTGGTTTTTAGAATTGGTATTTTACGCTCTGTGTGTGTGTGTGTGTGTGTGTGGGTGTGTGTGGGTGAATGGATGGTTTAGTGGAAGAATGAAATGGAAAAATAATAGTTTTGGAAAATAGTTTAGTAAAATAATTTTGTGATAAATTAGCTAGTTCAAATAGTGTATTTTAGTGATGGGGATAGAGCCAGGCACTACAATCTAGGTTAATGCAAACCAAGAGACAAACAGCAAGAAACAGTTAGGGTAAAACAATAAAAATCCCTCCAGACGTACCAGCATTATTTGAAAGGATTTGAACTATGAAGGGAAGATTTCCTTCAATAGAATCTGAAATAGACATTCAAGCCAGTCAGTACAATTGCATCAGGAATCGCTCTCTTAAACTCTCTTAAACTCAGTGGCTGTGATAGTGATTTGCTTTTATCCTAGATAAACATCTGATTTATTAAGATATAGTTGTGATATTGTTAAGTACTTAAATTTACTTAAGAGAATAATATATTTATTTTAAAAACAGTGGTGCTTTCTTGATTATTACTAATATTTCTCTCTTAAACACATATACTCACAAGCCCTTTTACTAAACCGCTCGTGCTACAAACCAACTACTACTACAAACATACACTACAACACATCACGCCAATCACATTTCAATGGGAAGGCTGGTCAGCATAACTCAAAAAATGGAAAATTGCAACAAGTTGAGCTGAATCTTAGTATTTCGTTTAGGGAGCTACCGGCGGACATGAAATAAAGTATTGGTAAAAATATGTTAACCACGAGTACTATTTCATGAATAGATTTTACAGAAAAACGGCTGGAATAATTTTTTTTAAAACTTGGTATATCAAATAATTATGAAAAGAGCTAACAACTTTTATTTGAACATCTTTATTATCAATTTCTCCGTCCCCAAAATTTCGCTTTGAATCAATCTCGACAGTGATCATTCTGAAATGGCCTATCTCACAGAGCCATGATCTTATTTTTGTTTCCTAAAAGAGTTTCTTCTAACCCAGGTTGCCATGAACATTTTCTGTGTGAACTGATTGAAGACTAGGGGAACAGGGACAATCGCTGAGCGAGTTTCTTTGTAACTCTTAATGGTACTATAAACCTACGCATGACTAATAATAGTCGGAGGATGAAGTGTTTTAATATCTAATAAGGTGATTTGACCCCCTTGTGTGTAAGCTATTGCTGTAGTACCTAGTAATAATAATAATAATAATAATAATAATAATAATAATAATAATATTTTATTTAAAAATTTTACATCCAGAAAGATTAATACATAATATTTACAGCTTGGAATTATATCCGTCAGCCGGAGAAAGATGTTACAAACATTTTATCAAAAATACTATTCCTTTAATAAAAGATATTTTCTTGTTTACTGTAATACATGAGAAAAAAAAAATATTCATACTGCAAATAAAATAAAAAATACATAAATACAAAATACTGAAAAAGTAAAAACTATTCTGAAACTTTACATTACTATACAATATTAAAATTAATGATGAAAAGGTTACTGAGAAATATTAATAGAACAAATTAAGTAAAAAATTGAAGAAACAAAAACGAGTATCCCGTGGAAAACAAACCAAAACAAAAATTATAAATTATATATATATTTTAATAAAAAAAACACAAGTCAAAAGTTAAATTCCTGCACAAGCTGGTGCCGATACTGCCAGGCAGATCGAGCAAAATTAATAAGCCCTTACAGTTACAAGCATTAAGAAGGGCTTGCAAAGAGTGCAAAGTTAGTAAACGTACACCTAGGTAACGTAAACGAAATTCTGCGAGAATAGGGCAACTGCTAAAAAATGTACAATATCCTCCCTAGTATTGAGGTTACATAAGGAACATTTCTTTCTTATCTCCTCCTTATCCGCCCAAGGCGTACAATTTAAATATAATAATTCGCCCCTCATTTTAAATAACCACCTCATCTCTTTTAAATGCAATGACGAGGACTGGCGGTCAAAGGAGAATAATTTACAGCTCATATCTAAGTGTTTATTGTAAATAAACCTCGAGGACGTACTTATGCACAACGCAGACTCCTCCCGATGCACCAATCTTGTCTTATCTAACAAGGTTGCTAACTGGTTTTTCCAAAGACTCAAGTTGTCAGCAGAGGAATCGAAGTGACAAGAGTGTCCGCGGGCCAAGTTAATCCAATGCTCAAACCAATAAGTTTTTCTTTTAACTATTTCCTGAGCAAAAATCCTTGGCAATCTATAAGCAGGAAGCTCCAGAACTCTAAGACAGTACCTAAAGTGTAGTCTTAAGGTAAAAACCACAAGCAGATCAACATCAGTCTCCGCATAAAGCATGTAGTTCGGGTTAACTGACGGAAGAGGATACAGCTTTTTAATAAAGAAACGCAACAGCTTTTCAAGTATCTCATACCGTTCAAACCCCCAAACTTGGGCTGCATAAAAGGCAATTGACCTGCAAACAGAGTTAAATAACTGGAACTTAAGAGAAGAAGAAACCTTGTCCTTAGCCACAAAGCCCGACCAGACAGTATTTAGAGCTAGCTTAGCGGAAGATACCTTCTCTTTAACATGGGGATGGAAAGATAGCTTAGGCGTAAGTATAACCCCTAAATATTTGTACCTATTAACAACCTCTATCTCCTGCCCACTATAACGCCATTTGTCTGAAGAGGACAGCCTACACAGCCTACCTCCCCTCCTAAATACCTAGTAATAATGTTACTAATAAGGTACAAAATTGAACCAACTAGATAACTATATATATATATACAATCTAATCTTTGCAAACCTAGATTGAACTTTTGTTTATCAGAATCTATGGCAGGACCATGTTTCTGAAAATAATCATTATAAAGAAAATATCCTTTCTTTACAATAGGCTAATATCTTAAACAATTTCATATTAGCCCTCTATTGAATATATACACAGTACGGTTTAAATGATTAGCAAAAAATTGATTTTTTTTTTCTCTATCATAAGAAGTAATAAAGAAACTACAATAAATAATATCAAAGACGTTACTATATGGCATGATTTATGAAGAAAATCCTTTGGATTATCGTTTTCCTAAATAGCAATGATTTATACGTATATAATACTTTGATTTATAAATAACTTTACCTTTAAGTTGCAGAAGCTTATATTGTATGCTATATATATATATAGTATATACATCGTTCTACATTTGTCACTATGATGAATGTGTAAATAATTGACCATAAATCATACTTTCAAAACGGTTACAACGTTCCTATATCTAGTTGATGTTGTTGCACATTGTCTGGATAAAAATCTACTAGTGTATAAAAATTATCTACAGAGAAAGTTTAATGTAAACATATTAATATTGTATTATTACATTATTAAGTAGTTTGACTATTGTTATTTTAGTAAGATATTAAAAAAAATATTTTTAATATTTCGGGTTTATAAATGTATATAATTTTAACTTATATTATGGGGAGAGGAAGCAATAAGCCGCAATTTTGTTTAATAAAAAATACTAATACTGACATAGTAGTTTAATTTGGAAGTTAATCAATGTAAGAAGCCAAATTAGACACGCTTCAGTATGGTACATTAGAACCCCACAAAATATAGGAACTTCTTCATTGCCATAGAGATCAGTCTGAAGTCTGTAGCGTATAATTTAGAAACCTTTAAGACATTTCCACTTATTTAAAAAAACTAGCAGAAATTCACAGCAACGTGTTAGGGTGTTAGTTAGGTAATATGGTCATTACGCGCACAACACTTATCGGAATTACTTTTTATGGTTGTGTCAGTTGTGAACATATCCAGTTTATTCCTGTAGTTTTAGTAGATGATCCACTGAGAAAAAGTTGTCTTGGCAGAGATTTGCCAAATATGTTTTTCATTATGATAGCTGTTCTCAAACTTTTGAATTTTGCGCCCTCCTCTTTTGTACCTTGAATAATTTTGCGCCACCTGTAAGATCCGAAGAGAGGGATCCAAAGCATAGAGAGAAACATGAAATTGAGAATCTCATTCGCTACTTAGGCCAGACTAGAATTGGAGACTGTGTATATACAGCAGTATAGAACAGTTTATACAGCAGTTATAACGTGTCAACAACCAACAACTACCCTTCTCCTCACTCATTCTAAATCTCTCGCTACCTAATTTCTATTTACGTGTAAAGTCCTGGCAGTTTGTGTTACTCTTTCATTATACAGTTTTCAGCATAACTCCAGTTTATTTCATCTCTTAAACCCAATTCTCTCCTTCTCATTCCCATTATATATATATATATATATTTTTTTTTTTAATTTAAGGCGCGTCAACATGTATGGCCATTGGCGCCCGGAGCCTTCTTAGTGCACTGCCGGTCTCCGGACAGTGTTCTCTCGTTACAGACAACCCTGGCCATCATCGGACAGTGAGCTGTAGAGGCTCCTAGGAAGAAAACATCTAGGGGAGTCCTCCGCGTGGGAGTCCAGTACGCTAACACTTAGCTATTCCCTTTGAAATGGTATTTGTGTGTTTGTAGTAGTAGTTGGTGTAGCACGAGCGGTTTAGTAAAGGGGCTTGTAAGTATATATGTTTAAGAGAGAAGTATTAGTAATAATCAAGAGAGCACCACTGTTTTTGAAATAAATATATTCTCTAAGCGAATTTAAATGGTTTACAATATTCACAACTATATCTTAATAAATCAGATGTTTATCTAGAATAAAGGCAAATCTCTATCACTGGCACTGAGTTTAAGAGCGCGATTCCTGAAGCAAGAGTTCTGGCTTGAGTGTCTGTTCAGACTATATTGAAGGAATGTCTTCTAATTGTTATTTCAAATCTTCCCCTGTGAGAAGAACGGGTAGACAATGCTATCAAGTTCATGAACGCTAAAAGACAATAGTGGTCTTCTACCAGAAATGTCCTTTTGCAAGGGAATGTCACATTTTCTTCATAATTTTGATATTTTCAAATTAAATATATTTTTATATTTCTTGCATCCATCACACCTTCCCTATAACCAACATATGTATGATATAAGATAAAATGATAGATAAATAGTCCAATGCACGGAAATTTAAACTCAATTTACCTTTGCTATACCCTTTAAGCTGTTTTAAAATCTAAATATAGAAACAAACTTCAAATAGAAAGGGAGTTCATAGTGACTATCTCGAATATAAAACCAAACCTGGACAAGGTGTGTACATCAAAACAGGCACATATTACTCAATTGATAATATTTTTTATTTTAATGCTTCCATATTGATTATATTTTAAATTAATACAAAAATATATATCTAATGCCTTTTGTCTTGTTCAATTATTTCTTATTAATTACGCCCCTCTTGTAAAGTTATAGCGCCTCCTTCCTCTAGGGGACGTGCTCCCACAGTTTGAGAAACCGCTACTTTATGAAATCTTATTGATTATCTTTTCCAAGAGTTTAGTTATTTTATATCTTGGCATAAATTTTTTATTTTTATATATATAAACATTATTATGATATCGTAATAATTGTATTAACACTAGTTTTCTTTTTTCTTGCTGCTGCTGCTGTAAAAGTGGCAATCGTGTCATATTTGAAGCGATAACCGTGTATCATGGCTAGTGGAGGATTGTTTCCGGCGGATGGGACGGGATATAAAGAAAATTTTCTAATTAGATTTTTAATATTTGTGGTAAGAAGAGTCATGTGAAGATTTTTTATTTTATTTTTTGCTTTAGTTTTTTTTGAACTTTAATCAATGTGAAATTGTGAACTGGAAAGCATGCTTATAAAACTGATATCAATATTCAGTGATTTCTTATTTTTTTTCAATCTTTCTTTCATTACACAAATCATTTAAATATCTGCAGCTTGAATATACTATAGTATCATATGTAGTAATTTTATACGTAATATTCAAAAGTATATTTGCCAATAGCCTGCAGGTCTTAAAAATATTGCTTATAAAATTACTACTAGTAGTTTTGATTAGGCTAGTGTGCCATGAAAGATAAGTAGATAGGAGTGTGTTATAATTTAGGGAAAATATATGTAATTTGAGTGAGACAGAGAGAGAATAATAGAAAGATGTGATTGCCCTCCACTGTTTGCCCTATTATACAACACTCTCTCTCTGTACTTTAATGAACATATAATTTTAAAAGTACATTAAACTTTAAATCTTCTCTTAATGTGTGAAGTGTGTACTATAATAAAATTCACTCACACCTACTGTTGTAAATAATAACAGTAAGCATTATTCTAATATTTTTTTAAGTATACGAATTACTTTCTAGCCGTTTTACATCTAGATCTGTGGTATGAAAATCTGGTGAAAAACAACCCCACACCTTTTTTTCTCTAACTGCAATTATTATTATGACTATGAAGTTAATTATTATTAACTTGACTATGAGTCGTCGAGTAAATTATCGTTTAAAATTTTATATAGTACTGGGAATTTACATACGCTAAGAGTATTTAGGAGAAATGCAATGTTTACACTACCATATATGTTTTGGCTTGTATGTATGTATTATTATTATTATTATTATTATTATTATTCAAGGGAAGGGGAGGGCAAAACCCTACGTTATTCAAAGCCTCCCTGGGCCCATGTAGCTACCCCTAAAGAATAACAACTACTGGATCTGAAACAAAAGTCCAGGCCCAGGTTTTACCCATCTAAGATTCACCACACACCGAACAAATCGGACCTTAAAAGGACTTAGCTTAAGATCCTTTACCGCTATCCTACTCCGGCCGAAGGTCCTAAACCTAATCTCCTCGCAGCCCAAAACAATCCATCATTAGATGCATGGGTGTTTCCTCCTCCATCTCACAAACTCTACAAAAGGGGTCAAGCATAAGTCCCATTGAATAAAAGAGATGTCTTCTTAAGCCACAATGCCCAGTGAGGAATCCAACCAGATGCCTGAGAGAGGTCCGTGAAAGACATCGGATCCCGCTACTCAAAGCTTCGTCCGGACCCCCAATGAGCATCTTAGACTGCCGACAACCCACTACACTCATCCATAAGCTCTCTTAGGCATCAGATAACGTTTTAGGTTATCTGATGTCAGTGCTGTGAGATCATCCACGTCTAGAAGCCTCATAAACATGTGTCAGAAGACGCACCAACAGTACCAGTGGCTCAGGACCAATGAAATGGAGAGAGGCGCCTAATTTGGCAAACCTATCCACCTCCTTATTCCCAGAGTGGTTTCTATGTAAATGTTCGAAATATCCTTATCTGCAGTACTCCTTTATGGGCTATGGTTTCATTTCTAATACAAGTACCAACCATATGGTTCATTAGAACCGCTTAAGTTTATTTTTAACAAATTACATATATCGATTATTGGATGAATTTTGGAAACATTCATCCTTCTTTTGATTTATCTAATTTCTCAGCTTTCTCAATAGGTAATTTTTACTTTCTCTTACTCCTAGTCCGATTTTCGATATTGAGTTTGCACCGGAAATATCCGTTTTGAGGTCCACTGAGTCCAAAAAAAGTGTTTTTTTTTTTTTTTTTTAGAAAATGATCTGATCTGAACAGCAGAGCTCAAAAATGAAAAAAAAACATAGAAAGTTCAAATTTGATATTTCGTTTAGGTATCACCATGGGATACGACAGTAGGTTATCTGTGAAAATTCCTCAACCGGAAGTACCCACTTTACTAGTTTTTTATTTTGCGATTTTTCTCAAAAATGTCACAAACGATTTTTCTTGAAACTTGGTACATCAACTACACAACATACGAAGGACAACTACTACTTTTATTTGATACAATTTTGCCGGGAAAATTCATATAATTTATTTTCACTACATTTTGGGGGAAAGGTAGGTGGGGTTACAGTTTCCTCTAAAGTGCTATTTCAGTTTAATACACAATGCTATCATCTAAATAATTAATATTAATTAGAATTAAATATATTGTTGGAATTCCGTGTTTGAAAAAATCGGATGACCGGAAGTGTGTTTTTACTAGGAATTTTTTTTTTTTTTTAATTTTTACGATTTCCTCCATAAAAACACCGGACAAATTTCACTAAATTTGATATACTAATATAATGGATGTGTTAGGTGGAGAAAATTTAAGTTTGGTTGATGATATAATAAGAAGACTTGGTTAACACTGGTTAACTAATATATTAAATTAAGTGATACCGACTGCCTGGACTTTACAATAGAGAAATGTTTTATGGTAGAGTGGGATGAAAATGACACGTAGTAATTGGATGTATTGAACTGAATTCAACTGTCTTTATGGAATGTCCGTCGCTATATTTATACAGCTTCTCCCATTCTAATCCGAGAGAGTGGTTGAGCTCCTCTTTGCTCTCTTTGGTTGCTGTTACACTAACTATAAAATTTGTCAATCATGATTTTGAAAACTGGAGTGAGAGAAAGTTGTGTGTGTGTGTGTGTCTGTGTGTATTACACCAGAATTTTTTTTCAATAAATAATCATTTTTTTTTTTAATCTTAAATCAATTAGATATATGAGCATACTTTTTATTCCAAACCATCTTTCCTAATTTTATATCATACTATGGACTTTTTGCTTTGACCGTACACTGATTCTAGTGCACATTCATTTTGAGGGTCAAAATATTTTGGATCGATCCTTACTCCATAAGTTAGAAATTTAGTGAAAATATGTTTGACGGCTCTTCTTATATTTCAGCGGTTACATTTTCATGATAAACCTTGGAGTTTCCGGGTTAAGATCGCGTTAACAGTTTACTATAAACACCAACATTTCGCCTATATTGCAATGAGCTTCTTTCAGGATCATTTACTTCGAAAGCAATTGGTGCAATCTAAATAGCACATTATAGCTGTTTTAAGTACAATAAAAGAAAGTCATGTATGTACGTTATTTACACCAGATTTTTAAAAATTTAAACATGTACGTTTCGCTATATTAACTTTTTTGTTACAAAAAAAAAAAATCTGGTGTGAAACACTCACACAACTTTCTCTTACACCAGTTCTCAAAATTATAAGTGACAAATTTTATAGTTTGTGTACCAAATTTAAATGAAATTCGTTGAAAACTGAAAAAAAACTGTTCAGTAAAAGCGCGCTTCTGGTTTACTAATTTCCATGAAACTCCGAATTTTGGCCATCTATTTATTTCTAATTAATTTTGTTTGGATGATAGAATTGTATAATCAACTATGATAGCACTTTAGAGAAAAAAACATAACCCCACCCGTCCACCAAAAGTGCCCTTAAATGAAATTTCTCAGAGAAACATTTCAAATTAAAGTTGTAGCTCTTTGTATGCATAGTTTGATATACTAAGTTTGAAGAAAATCGTTGGAGCCATTTTCGAGAGAAACGCAAAAAAGTAAAAGAAAAACAAAAAAACAACAACAAATAAAGTGGTACTTCCGGTTGAGGAATTTTGACAGATGACCCAATGTCACATGCCATGGTGATGCAAGAAATGTACTGATAGATGGCATGTGGAAAAATTAAAAATGGATAAAAGTGAGGAAAATTATCAGATTGAATTGAGGAAGGCTTTTAAAGTGGAGAATTCGCTAACTGAACATGAGCCAAAAAGTGTTATAGACAGAGAGTGGAAGTGTATTAGAGAGGCGATCAGTGTAGCGGCCGAAAAGGCAGTAGGTAAGAAAAAAAGATTTAAGAGGAATGTATGGTTTGATGATCAGTGTAGAATTGTACTGGAAGAGAGGAAGTTGGCTAGAATTAAGATGCTGGACAGCCCAACAAGAGAAAATACTGAGGATTACAAGTTGACTGCTAATAAAATCTGTAGAAAGAAAAAAAGAGAGTTTGAAAATGAAAAGCTGAAACGGTTGGAAGAAGATGGAGAATATAATAAAGTGAAAGAATTCTACACTGCTGTAAAAGAGGAGAAAAGAGGGTTACAGCCAATTTTTGAGAGAAACGCAAAAAAGTAAAAAAAAAAAAAAAAATAACGTGGTACTTCCGGTTGAGGAATTTTGACAGATAACCCAGTGTCACATGCCATGGTGATGCGGAAACGGAATATCAAGTTTCAACTTTCTACGATTTTTCGTTTTTGAGCTATGCTGTTCACACACACACACACACACGCACAGACCATTTGCTAAAAATCACTTTTTTGGACTCAGGGGACCTCAAAACGGATATTTCCGGTAAAAACTCGATATCGAAAATTTGACACGATTACAATACTTCCTCTTACTAGGAAGTAAGAGAAATTAAAAAAAACTAGTGCATTTCATTAGCCTTTACCTGATTTACTTCTAGCAGGCAACAATAGTGATAGTATAATGTGGACCTGACAGGTATGATTATTATAGACGTTGACTTACAGTAATTAGAAAAAAAATGACTCAGACTCAGTAAATAATATTAGGAATAAAAAAAAGTAAAAATGGCAATTATGAATTTTTTTGAATAAATAATTAATTACTGAAAGGAAAAGATTTTGTACTTTTTTTATTTCTTAAAACTAATTATTTGTAAAAGTCACATTTTTTCTTTCTTTTTTTTTAACTTTGAGAGAAAAACCAGTTGTGAGTTTAAACAGTAATTAATTGTTACGGTCATTTTGGATGACACACACTTCTGTGTCTACTGGGCACCCCCAGTCTATGTCCATGCACCCCGCCGCCACTCTTCTACGTCGTGCTCAACGTTGATGCTCTTAGAAAGGGCCAGCTTAATTTATGTTTGTCATTAACTGAATTTCCGTCTACCACAACAACTACTAGGACAAAACTACTGGATTCCATTTTACCCTCGGGTCAAACATAATTACATCGTTTGTTTATATTCCAGACAACACATTCTCTGCTGTGCTTCTTTACACACCACACATACTGGCCCACTCTTACACACATCCCCTTCATCACTCTTAAAAATTCTCTTTAAAAAAGTATGAAAGTTAAAAAAAAAAAAAAATTATAATAATTAACTTTAACTGACAAAAAATTCCAACAAAAATATCTTTGTTCTTCATATATCTTTTTTTGAAGAACATATCTCTTGCATCACTTTTTTCTATGACAAACCTAAGGGTTATTTATTTAAAACATCTTTATTATTTCAAGAATCTCACTTCTCAAGAATAATGTTTATAACATTTTTCAATTTAATTACATTTACTTCCAAGAAGTCTAGATGTATACATAAAATATACGAATGTGAGTCAAAAATTATCCACATTATGGTTATAGAATTTATTTTAATCAAGAATGGAACAATTCATAATTTTACAACATAATCTCCGTGCTTTTCAAAACACATTGTCCATCTGATCTTTTATGATTCACATGCAAAACACTTAGGTATTCAAATTGAGATCGTGTCTTGAATTGAGATCTTACTTTTACGGACATGAACTTGTGGGGTTCAACCAAGCGCTCAAATTCCCAGAAAATTCAGTTCTTTTCAGTCAAAAAATACTCCGCCAGGTAAACAGGTTGCTCCATTCTATGTCTCTAATTCTACCCTCCTCCACAATGATCTCAAAATCCCATATGTAAGTGAAGCTGTCAAAACTAAATATAAAAAAAATCTACGACTCTCTTGCTCGTAACTCTAATCCTCTTGTCCAAAATCTTGCCTCCACAACTATACCAGATAATCCAACCCGTCCGCTAAGGCGCTGTTGGCCTCATGATCACCTCCAGCTATTCCTGTGAGAATGTTACCACTAGGTAGCTTCTCTCCTCCAGCTAATCACGTCATTCATTATCACATACTATTATATATTCACTTGTTATATTTATTTATGTAGATTGTGAATTCCAAATTAAAAAATTAAAAAAAAAAGAGATCGGGGTCAATTAACCACTTGACACTGTAAATCGACGTTTCGCCCATATTGCAATAAAAGGCTTTGACAAGGTAGTGTCGCCTTGAATGCCAAAGCAACACTGGGAAGATGTAGAGTGGATAGAATCGAAGCAGGGCCCTATCATCCTTAGCCACCTTGCATGTAAAATGCTGTAGGTAGAGGGTGGGGCTTAATTTTCCCTTTCCACATGCATGTGAGTAGTTGGCGAGTGACGAGGTCTAAGTCTCTATTACCACTTACCCTTCTGCCAAAGTTGTAGCCTTATTTTGCTCTGGAAAACCGTTAATCATTTTGTACTTTCTTTATTATCACGTTTCCTGAGCAGAAGCAAAACAAGGCTATAACTTTGGAAGAAGTGCAATGGAAAGGGGGAGTTAGACTCGCCCAATCACAAACATGAAAATTATGCCCCACCTAAAGCCATTATTTACATCCAAGTTGGCTGAAGAAGAAGACTCCGCCACTGTTCTATCTATCCTGTTTCTTGACAGTGTTCTTTGGCATTCAAGGAAACTACTTTGAAGAAGCTATTGCAATATGGTTATAAGGTCGGTTTACAACAAACCACGCGATTTTAACCCAAAAATATAAGTGTTCGCACTTTGCCCATCTATCAAAAACCTCCTCATCATTAAAAAATGTTTTGGACTGAGCGGAGAGCCATGAATGCATTGCTGTCTTTAGCTCTTCATCAAGGAAACTACTTTGAAGAAGCTATTGCAATATGGTTATAAGGTCGGTTTACCACAAACCGCTGACGCGTTTTTAACCCAAAAATCTAAGAGTTCTGCACTTTGCCGATCTGTCCAAAACCTCCTCATGAAAAAATGTTTTGGACTGAGCGGCATGAATGCATTGCTGTCTTTAGCTCTTCATCAGGCATGAATCTTGTCCTCTCACAACTTCTTTTAGGGGACCAAATAATTGTCAGAAGGGGAAGATCAAGACTTTAATATCTCAAAACGAAGTTTTTTCGAGAGTAACGCCTGAATGGACAGCGGTTTACGAACGTGCATGTCATACAAGGTCATAATATGAAACTTGACCTGAATCGAGAATGATCTAGAAATCGAGAATTTTTAGTGTTTAACAGTCCATGGAAGTGTTTATTATGTCGAGTAATGAATCTTAAAGTTTAATTATGTTTGGTTATTACTGTCTGATATGAGAATGGAACTTTAACCCATTGCCAATAATGACGCATTTCTCGGAATTTAAATTGATTTTAATGACAGTACACCATTGCATAAGATTATCTACCGCTTCTTGAGGTTTGTGCAGTAAGTAACAGAAGATTTTCAAATATATTTTTAATCGTCGGCAAAAAGCAAGTGCATAACGGATGGGAAATAGTCGGCAATATCATTTATTAAATTATAAATAAAAACGGTCCTAAATGGGAACCTTGGTTGACACAATATCTCTAGTCTGCAATTGATTTTAACTTCAAACAAGCAAAATATTAATTAGCAGGGGCCAAAGAAAAACCTTTTTATCTTTAAAAGTTTATTCAACACTTCGGACACATTTGGTGTCCTTTCTCAGGAACTGTATAAACAAAACAAAGAGAAATACAGAAAATTACATAATGTAGTTTATGTAAAAACAAAACTAGATTATACATTATTAAACCTATGCTCCATCCAACTAATAGTTTTGTTGTGGTTGGTTCCGCAGAGCTGGAAAACATCAGGTATATTTTCTTCCGTGTTAGCCTGCTTCTTTTTGTGGTCATCGACCGGTTTCGGGCGTTCGCCCTTTCGTCAGTATGCGTTTGTCAAATAGTGTGGTAACAGATTTGCACAGAGCAAATGTAGTTTATACACTCAAAACTATGTTATCTATGCTATGGAAATGTCATGTAAATCTATGCTAGGTTAAGCTATAGAAATCTATGTGATCACACTGTTTGACAAACGCATCCTGATGATGGACGAACGCCCCAAACCGGTCGATGACCACAAAAAGAAGCA
Organism: Triatoma infestans; assembly: GCA_011037195.1. NCBI lineage: Eukaryota > Metazoa > Arthropoda > Insecta > Hemiptera > Reduviidae > Triatoma > Triatoma infestans. Next base: position 176,151 of record JAAEAF010002324.1, read on the forward strand.
CGCTATCACGGAAAATATCTCTGAAACTAATATTTTGCTCATTTGATTGACAACGGTCAAATACAACTGTTGTTTATATTGATATTAACTTCACTTTATGCACCCTTCCTGAAAAAATAATTTACGAACCAATCAAGCAGTTTGCCATCATGGATGCCCACTTGTAGTAGTTTCTGCAGTAAGAAGGAATGATCAACACTAACGAAAGCCTTAGAAAAATCCGTATAAATGCTATCAACTTGTAATTTTTCCAGAATTCAATACGTATTCTTGAAATATTAGTAAGTTAGTCACAGACGATCTTATTCGTAGATTATGAAGGCCTAAATTTAAATTCAGGATAATGAGGCCTCTAAAGCTGAAACAATCAATGTTGTGAAACAGGCGACACTACTCTGAAAAAGCCTATGGTATATAGGTGAAACGCCAGTTTACAACAAAACCACCGACGCGGTCTGAACCCGAAGACCTAAGTGCTGTACATGACAATCGCCATGGAAACCTGAAAGACTTATAAATTTGTTTCCTCTTCTGTTTTCCAAGGGAATATTCTACTTACTCATACAATTATTTAATCTGAAATCCATTATCAGAAACACGGCGAGTTGCAGAATTGATACCATAAAAAATCCTTATGAATTACCTGAAACGTATGATACTTTTTTAAAATTTGTAATGCCTCCTAAAAACTGGACAAATTCATCTGTTTAATTAACACGTACAATTATATAAGGTGCAATTTGGAAAAGATTTTCTTAATACTTAAAATAGATTACTTTTTTATATTTTCCAAATTATTTTTGTAACATTTTGAATGTTTATTGTTTTTGTTTTATTATAGTTTCTTTCTTATTTATTTATTTCCATATTGGTTTGACATACTGTAGTGATTGTAAACATAAAAAATTGATCAATTTTTGACTTTGTCCATCATTTTTATTTAATTTCAGTAGCAATTAAATATCTTCTTCTTTTTTTTTAATATCGCTCTTTATAATTTTTACTGAACAAATTATATTCTCCAATCTTAAATCTGGAGAGAAAAATAATAAAGAATAAGTTAGAGCAAAACACCCTGCTCAAAATTAAGCAATTAATAATCATATCAAATCAAATTTCTATAAAGATATGGACAATAAAATAGATAAATCTGTAGGAGATATGAGGTAAGTATTATTTTCATTTGGTTCCCTTGTATGTTTTGAGTGGAGGGGGTAGAGAAAAATTGTGAAATCTCTTGGGTGAAAAATCCATGGGTAGATTGGTAACTGGACTCTACAGAATATTTCAAGATAGGTTAAATATTATCCGAAATACTTGAAATGTACAGTAACTATATATTAACTAAATTACATTTTAAGTTACTATTTATTTGTAAGTCCGCATGGCATGCAGTCGTTAGCGCACTCGCCTTTCGTGCGAGAATTCAATGTTCGATTCCCGTGAGGGCAAAGTCGGTGTTGACCCTCAGCATCGTGATAAATAGTGGAAAGCTAAGTTAGTAGCGCCCTAAGTAGCGAAGGTCGGAACTAAACGGCATGGGAACTGCGGCGTGCTTCTTGGCCCTTCATAGGTTGTTGCGCCATAGGTTTAGGGTTATTTATTTGTAAACTCCACTCTCACCAACCACAAAACCACCTGCATTCAATATGATTTATGAAATATCTCTCGAATTTGCAAGATCTTCTGAAAATGAGCTTGATCCTGTGACTTTTAGCTTTAAAATTCCCGTTACTTACCATTTTGCGAGGAAACATCACTATGTTTTTTATGAAACATTTAATAACAGAAATAGTTCTTCCAACTTCAAAAAGACGTCGCTCATAATAACCACTGAGATTAATATGCAGTAATGAGAAATATTTTCTATAGTGAGCGAAATATTTATGGAAATGAGCCATTTGTTGGAAATAAAAGTGAATTGATAAGACATTTCTTCAATAGAGAGACTTAACGTGTTTATTAAAAACATTGCAAGAGGAAAGGAAAACATTAGAAATAAGGAATAAGAATGATAACAATAAATAATAATAATAATAATATGGGAAGGGAATAGCTAAGTGGTTAGCGTACGGACTCCCACGCGGAGGATCCGGGTTCGAGTCCAGCTGTGCTACCCTTAGATTTTTTTTTTTTCCTAGGAGCCTCTACAGCTCACTGTCCGGTAATGGACAGTGTTGTCTGTAAGAGAGAACACTGTCCGGGAGCCGGCAGCGCACTGAGAAGGCTCCAGGCATAGATTTGCCTTAAAATTAAAATAATAATAATAATAATAGTAATAATAATAATAATAATAATAATGAAATAATAAAAACAATAGAACAATGTAACTATTTATTAATTGTGTATGTTTCACGCATGTTTATAGATTCAAATACAAACATGAATTATTATTACACAGATTTTTTATTTATTTATTTATTTATTTTTTAATAATGTATAATATATTACAAAAAAATAACTTAAAACTTCCACGAGAAATATGTTTATAAAGAAATACAATATTATATATTATTTACAATAAAATTTTGGTATTTACATTTAGATGTATATTTTCAAATTTTTTTTTTTTTTTAATTTTTATTTAAATTTTTTTTAAACAATTTTTTTTTTTTTTTTATTCTTTTAATTCCTATAATCATTACTTTTTTTTTTTTTATATTTATTTTCTAAATTCACTGATAATAATAATATACAAATAACTTTGATACAATATGTTATAATTAAATATACAAGGATCAAAAAAGTAGCCTTTCAAAAAAAAAAAAAAAAACAAAGAACAGACAAACAAAAAAACAAAAAAAAAAAAATAGGTAGGTGTGGCCAAAATGATGGGGAAGAGGTGGAGCTAGATGTTGTGTTGCTATTGGCTGGACGGTGGCCCGACCGGAAGGGAACGTCCTGTTTTGTTTAGGTCACCGAACCCCCGCTACACATCATAACCCCATACATACTTCACGCACCACACACACACGCACACATACCACTTGCTCATCATCAGAGTTTCTTTGTTTTATTTTTTATTATTTATTATTAATTTTAAAATGATTTATTTAAAAATAAACAACATTGCTAAATAGTGTTATGTACAAAAAAGTGCTTATTTTCATTTTTATATATATATATATAATGTATACATACTTATATTGTATAGCCAGCAGTATATTTCCAAAATGCATTTTTTTTTTTTTCATTTTTAAACAGATTTTTACAAATACATTATTAGACAAAGATTAACTTTTAATTTTAATAATTCCATTTTTTAATTAATTCTTTAGTACACATCAGTCAACTTGAACAGATATAGAAAAAATGAATTTATTCACAATATCTTTCATTACCTAATTAGGAAATAGGCGCCTTTTTATACAACATTAAATCTGCATTATCTCTTTTATTTGTTAGATCTATTTTTATTTTTATTTTTTTTTAATTTAAGGCGCATCAACATCAATGGTCATTGGCTCCCGGAGCCTTTTCAGTGCACTGCCGGCCGCCTCCGGAAAGTATTCTCTCGATACAGACAACACTGTCCGTCCATCACCGGACAGTGAGCTGTAGAGGCTCCTAGGAAGAAAAAAAAATCTTAGAGTAGCACAGCTGGACTCGAACCCGGGTCTTCCACGTGGGAGTACAGTACGCTAACCATTTTAGCTATTCCCTTCCCTCTGTTAGGTCTATTGTTTTTACATTTCTGTATAATTATGGTTTTGTATTTTGACTGTTGGTATTGTTAAATAAATTACATTATTGGGTCCATGTCTTATACTTTTATGGGACTTTGGTTGGTCTGAATTTAGAATTAGGGCTAAATGCTTGGACTTTTTTTTTTTTTTTTTACAAATGAATTGCAGGAAATCTGGAGAAGCAAAGATAAAATTCTTCTCAAGCAGTCCTAGCTATAGAAATTTTGTTTGGGAAAATTGTCGTAAATATAGTGGATCGAAATATATGTAATATTCCCCAATAAGGGAGATCTTACAATGTCAAAGGCAACTTCTTCTTCTTTATTGGAGCCGCTTGTATCGAGTGATTTAACAGGAAATTTGAGGAAGCCATGTGCCGGACTGCAGTAGTTAATTGCTAGTAAATCAAAAAAATTTCCCGTCCAGATTTCAACCTATTAGCCTAGTGATGGGCTCCTGCGCCTCCGAAATAAAAAGACGAGAAGTGTATAACTCCAGAATCGTCATTTATTCGGATAGTCAGGCTGCCCTGAGAGCAATTAAGTCGTGGGAATAAGCTCAAGGCTGATGTGAGACTGCCTAGATGTACTCATGGAAATTAGTAGACTTAATAAGATGTACCTGGTTTGGATGCTCGGGCTTTCGGGGCACATTGGCAATAAGGCTTGCAGATCGCCTAGCCCGGGAGGGTTCCATTGGGACCTGAACTGTTCTGCGGCATCACTAGATGCCTCAGGAGTGCATCCATCAGAGCATGGATAATGGTTGGCTAGATCCCCAGGCCAAAGGCAGGCGAAAACGTTTATTCATGGCTATTCACCCAGGATAATCTGCGGAATTAGTCCAACTAGGCTGGGTGGCCATAAGGATAGTAGTTGGCCTACTCACTGGCCATTGTAGACTTAATAAGCACATACCCCGCATGGAAGAGGAAAGACAGGGAAAAGACAGGTTTTGTGTCAGTGCGAGGGCTCGTATGGCTGAAGTTTCGCCTGTTTGGGGAGGAGAAGCTGATGCCTGTAAGCCTCTCGGGATCCCCCTCTCGGGGCGAGGGCCCTTCTGGGGACTATTAAGTCCAATAAAACAGACAGGACTCGAGAGGCTGCTCTGATTAGAGGGGCTCTTAACCGACCACCTAGGAGACTCCCCGGTCTCCAAGTTCAGACAAGGGGCAGAAACGAAGAGGGAATTCCAACTTATGTGGTGTCACAATGCAGAGCCAACCCCCCCATAGATTCTAATCTAGTGTTGGGCTTTGAAAATGAATGGCCAAAAGACTTGGTGCAATTACATATATATATATATATATATATATATAAATTTATTTTGTTTTGTTCAATTACTTGGAAGTTGTTTTTTTTTTGGGGGGGGGGCACAATTCAGCGGGTTAGCTGATCATTTTTAAACTGCTTATGTCGACTAATTTCTACCAATTTTATTTTAACAATGAGCCACCCCACCTATGCTAATTGATGGTAATGAGCTAATAGAGGTAAAGATCTCCTTGAATATCCATGTGAAGGACCCCCAAAAGTCTATTTGTCCTAGGACAAAACAATAGGTTAACCATCCACCTCATTTATACCGAAAGAAGTCCTCCAGTCACCTAAGAATTGTGATGCTGAGACGAAACTAATCTCTAATCGAACTTAATCGCATTAATTCTTCCATGACTTCCATACTTTCTACAAACAATTCCTCCTAAAGAAAAAAAAATATTGAAACTGAATTGAAACAAATAAAAATTGAGAAAATTTACATTTCAAGAGCTCCCCCACCTCCACACAACTCCAAATATTATTGATCCATGATATTATCGTATGAGACCCTGTTCATATTATATTCTACTAAAGACGAAATGTTCACTAAAGAATTAAAATAAGAAAGGAAATTATCATAATGAAAAGTTCTTTTATTCTCAATTTAATATTTAAATAGTATCAATCAAATTTCCATAAATAAATAAAAAAAATTTTATTTTATATATTATTTTTTTTTTTTTGTTCCTTTTACAATTTGATTAACAATAATTTTGAAAACGATTAAATTTCAAGCAATTTAAAAAGCATTGGGGGGTTAGGGGGGGAAAGAGCCTAGGGGAAAAAAACTGCCGCTATATTTTTAAACTTTTCACAATCTTAAATCTTATTATTATTTTTTTGTTTCTTCATTTTTTTCTTTTCTTTTTTTTTTAATATTTCGAAGTTACGATTAAAACTCCTGTTTGTCTCAAATTCCACATTCGACCAAATAGAGCTACAAAAATATATTTATTCTGTATTCGAATTTTTTAATTATTATTATTATTATTTTTTAATTGATACATTTTTTTTTTTTTTGTTTGTTTCTTTTTGTAAAGAAAGGAACTCTTTTATACCACTAACATTTCTTTTTTCTTTGCTTTTTTTTTTTTTTTTTTAAAAAAAAAGGGATTAAGGGCCCTTTTTATTTTTCTTTAGAGAGTTCGTTTATTCATATTTTTTTTTAAAAGAGGTAATCTTTACCACTTCCCATTCATTTGTACTTTCAACAAACTCATTAGAAAAATATAACAGAAAATAAAAAATAAAAAGAAAACTTAAAACACAATATTAATTGGATCTATTTAAATTATTAAATTTTTTTTTTTATTTTTCCGTAATAAATATGAAACAATCATAAATTATTATTAAAAATAATAATTACTACCTTTTTTTTTTTTTTTTTTTTTTTTTTATAATAAAGAATTAATTGAGGTGTCACATTTTTTTTTTTTTTTTTTTGATTGTCTCATGACTACAAAAAAAATTGTCTAAATGTCTAGTTTTCGTCTCATTTTTATTTCTCCACCATTACAAAGCCTATTTATTTTATCATTTATATATATATATATATATTTTTTTTTTTTAAATTTTTTTGTTTATATCCTAAAAACAACTTTCAGAAATAATTTCCTTCATTACTAATAATAAATCACTAATAATAACTATAAAATACGACTAGGACTATTAAAATTATAATAGTTTGACTTTTTTTTATTATTATTTATTTTTTTTTTAGTTTATTTATATTATATATATATATATAACACGCTCAATTTTTTTTTTTTTTTTTTTTTTTTAAATATATTGTATATATTTTAATTTTTAAATAGACCTAGAAAACAAAAGTACAATAATAATAAACAAATGAAGTGAAATAAAAAAAAAAAACGCACAAAAAAAAAAAAAAAAAAACGGAAATAAATGAAGGAAATAAAAAAAAAAATCATGTTCGTGAAAAATTTCAAATCAGTCTATACAATAAATTTACATCAAAAATTTACAAAACTTGAAGGAATTTAAAATAAAATTAAATTGATTTTTTTTTTCTCTTTTCTTTTTTTGTATTTATTTATTACTTTTTTTGTAAACAATTTCTTGTTTTTTATTAATTTTTTTTTTCTTTTTTTTTTTTTTTTGGAAGCGGAGTGTGGTTATCACAGGAACTTCACGTGTATGTACTTTTTTTTTTATTATTTTTTTAATGTGAATATAGAATTTTTTTTTTTTTTGGATTAATTTCAGATTCTCTTTCAGACATGAAGTGTGCTGCCCCTTTGTAAACTAGCTGCGTTGGTGATTTCAAATCCATCTGCAGTTCTCTCTTCACCATCTACCACATGCACCAAGGGTGGTGAGGCTGTTAACAGAGCACAAGAGGAATAATATATTCAATCTGTGTTTCAATAATTAATGTAAATATAATAAATAATATGTAAAGATTATTACAGTAAAAATATGGAATATAGATTAAATATCGCTTATTTCTGACGGTCCATAAATTTTAAACATGCAATGGACATTGAGATAAGCGAGTTTCATTACAGATTATTGATATTGCTTTATGTTAGTCGTATTTACAGAAATGTAATGAATTATAATTATTATGAACCTCATACATCAGAAACATTTTCCGTGGTAGCCTCTGCTTCATTTTGTGGTCATCGTCCGGTTTCGGGCGTTCGCCCATCTTCAGGATGCGTTTTTCAGACAGTGTGGCATCACAGACTTGCACAGAGCAAATTCAGTTTACACACTGACTCCCTTATCTTAGTATTAGTGTGTCATGAGTGTTATTTAGTGCCATGACTCATATTATGAGTCAGTGTGTAAAACTGAATTTGGTCACACTGTCTGAAAAACGCATCCTGAAGATGGGCGAACGCCCGAAACCGGTCGATGACCACAAAATGAAGCAAGCTACCACGGAAAATGTCTCTGATGCTTTCCAGCTCTGCGGAACCAACCACCACAACAATCAAACGTATTTGCAATTTTTTGTTAACATAGATAAATTAAGGAGCAGTAAGCCAATTGAGGCTCGCCAGTAGTAATTCTGTAAAAAATTTTTTTTTCCAAAGGCTCATCTCTAGTTTTTATCTTAAATGAAAATTACCCAATTTGTCAAGTCATAATAATAAATCCATTAGAAGAACATTTGTTATTGGAATACTCTGCTAATTTGCCAAAGTGTTAAAACTGTTTTTAGTAAAACTCGGCCGAATGCGAACAATGAACAATGTATTGAATATATTTTTTAAACATTAAATACAATTGAGAAATTAAATTCTTTGTAAACGCATCTTTTAAATATTTCCAAACTAATACCTCAATAAAATATTCAAATACTGAAATATGTATGTGTGTATATATATAATTCATTTAATACAAATAAGATTGTAATTCAGTTAAGATGTTCAGCCATAGTTTTTAGTATTTTTGTTTAAGTATTTCTGTGTATATTTAATTATTTTTGATATGAAGAATATTATATTATAATCATGTTATTTATTATACTTTTATTAAAGGTACGTTTACACGTGAGAGCAACTCGCAGTGGAGGCTCTCGAGAGTTACTCTCAGAGCCCTTTAGACGACAGAGTAAAATTTGTACGAGTCCACTATCGGAGACCTACTCGCCATGGCAACTCTCGAGAGTAACTTTCAGACCGTTTACATGTATCTCTCTATCAGTAGCTTTATTAATTTTGTCTCTGGCGAAAAAGAAGCAACTCGGAAACGAAAAAAAAAACAAAGAAAGTGAGTAAAGTCTTGGATCCAAAGAAGAAATCATTTAGGCGAGTACCATACATCAACACGAGAATTGGAACTTTAAAACGCCCAGCAATTTAAGAATTTTTGCAGATTTTCAATTGTTGAAGTAGAATTCCTTGTAGAATTAGTGGGGGGGCCCATAATTTTTAAATACTATTTATACTTGTTGTGGTGGTTGGTTCCGCAGAGCTGGAAAGCATCAGAGACATTTTCCGTGGTAGCCTGCTTCATTTTTGTGGTCATCGTCCGGTTTCGGGCGTTCGCCCATCTTCAGGATGCGTTTTTTAGACAGTGTGACAACACAGACTCGCACAGAGCAAAGTTAGTTTCACACTAACTGAGACGTATTTTTAAAAACTAAACTCTTAAACTAGGTCAAGGGATGTGGCCAGATGGGTGGGAAAACACGTGTTTGGGTTGTTAAAGGGCAAATTTTTCTTACAGTGGACACAACACGTGGGGGTCTAATCTTTAAACTCTGTTGTTGGAGGGAGATTTACTTTACAATTAACTAACCAAAATATAAAGAATATAAGAAATACACAAAATAAATTTAAATAAAATTAAACAACGATTAAACTAACATTTAAAATTCATTCATTCGTTTAAAATTGAACGATTTTTTATAATTAAGTTTTTCCAGTTCCAAAGAATTAAGAAATTCCAGTAATTCTTTCACTTTTTCACGCAACCCTCACATCCTCGCAAGCATGTATACCTAATTATGGTTTTTTTTTATATAATTAAGTTTTTTGTTATGCATCCCACAAACCATATCACATCATCACTCACATACATCATCCAAATACGCACTTTTTTTTTTTTTTCCTATATATATCTAAACTGGTAAATTTAAATAAACTAGTAACTTATAAACTAGTAAATTTATATATACCTAATGGATTTAAAACTAAATAAAAAACTAAAATCTGTTTAAGAACTATTTGTTGCGTGTGTAATGTTTGCACTGGTAAAATTGTGTTTCTGTTGCTATTGTGGGAAGAGTTTTGAATAATGGTTCACTTGCAAAATTTTGTCTGTTCATTTATTAAGTTTTGTGTCTTGCGTTTATATATTTCGAGTTGTTCTACTATGTCACTAAAAAACGCATCCTGAAGATGGGCGAACGCCCGAAACCGGTCGATGACCACAAAATGAAGCAGGCTACCACGGAAAATGTCTCTGATACTATTTATACTATCGATACTATTTACTCGTTGCCCATACAGTTGCTTGCTCTTGTAAAAAAAAAAAAAAAACAGAGATTATATAACGTAGCTGAAACAAGTGGCGATTAAGATTCGAAACAAAAAAATTTTAATCTTCAGTTTTGTTTTTTTAAATAATTGCTTATAGTTATAGTTACTGGATAAGTGTAACTAAAGAGAGACAAAGAAAACTGTTTTCTAGGACATCATTATAATCCAGAAAACTGAATGCTAGAAACTAAATAAAATTACATAACTTAATTGAAAATTGCAGCACAAAAAGCTAGCCCTTCAAATTTATAAGTTAGCGAAAAAAAAAAATTTCTGAATGAAAACGGTTGAAAAAAATATTTGTTTTAAACAAAGTTAAACTAGATTTTGAAAGGAAATTCTATCGAATTCTATGAAAAAATATGCTGTACTGAGAGCGGTAAAACAGACCGGCTTCTTTCTTTGGAACACTGAATGTAATAATTATTAAAATGTGCTGAATCAATTATGTATTGGATAATATGGGACTGTTTTACATGAAACTGATTTTTGTTTTATCACCTATTTATAATCACTTTTTATCAGATAATTTCTAGCTTATATCGACCAACTTTTAATTAGCAGTTACTTTTTTTTTGTTAATATTAAAAAGGTGTAACACTTTTTTGAGCATTACAATAATATATCAATTTATTTTGTTATATTAAAAACATGTTTTTTCTTAAATACAGTTAAAATTAAATTGAACCATATATTATTATTAATAAAAGATTTTATTAAATTTACAACTTCCGGGTGAAATATATTAACAGAAATATAAATTGAAAAAAAAAAACACCAAAAATATATTCAGTCATACCTCTCGAAAGCCTTGCATTTCCCTTTCACTCGTTCATTTTCTTTCTCTCTTTCTCACTCTTCGGCATGAAAAACAATTTTGTCCGACTATTTATTGCCTTGTTTTTTTTGTAGCACAATAAAGAACAGCAATGCCCTTGGTATTTTCATAAAATTTAAACTTAAATAACGTATTTTTTACACTCTTTTCTCCACTCTGAACCTACTATGTAGGATACGGCGCTTCAATATGACATTATATCATTTGGAGGTATATTTTTTACATTTTTACAAACGTAATCAAAATAGCACTGGGTATTTATTTACTTATTAAAATAAATTTTTTTCAACAAAATGATTTTTATTATAACTTTTTCTTATAATTAGGTATAGTATTTCATTAAAACGTAGTTTATGATTCGATAGTGTAGATCGATTCTGACCAGAATATTATTGTCGCGTCACCTGATAACATCTAAACGAAATATGCTTTCTACAATTGTCCATTTTTGAGTTATACTGACACACACACAAGTTCTAAAAATTACTTTTTCGGACTCAGGGAACCTCAAAACGTATTATTTTTCGGTGAAAACCCAATTTTGAAAATTTAACAAGAACGTAATAACTTCTTCCCTCGTAGCTATAAGAGAAAGTAAAAAAAAAAAATTCAGCTTAAAATAGGACAGATAAATTTTTATTTAACATAACGTTAAATCATTCTTTATCAGCCGAAGAATTGTGTAGTTAACAAAAAACAAAATTATCTACAAGCCACTTAAATTATTAAAAGATGTTAGTTCTCTTACGTCTGCATATTTTTTTTTCTCTAAAGATCAGTTTGACTTGATAAAAAAGCTACCCTTCAAACTAAGATTTTTCTATAGTTAAGTAAATGAGATAAGTAAACGATTTGTCAAGTTCCTAATCAAGGCTTTCAAAATTAATGATTACCCGATGATTATTCTATAGCGGCCTCTACACGGTCAATAATATTGACAATACTTTAGAGTATTGACAATAATATTGACCATGTAAGGTGAAAAAATTGTATTGACGGTCGGTATTGACAAGTATTGATGAAATCCGGAATTTCTGATTTTCGTGTATCAATACTGAGAATTGGAGGGGATATTTGACAATAATATTGACCGTGTAGGGGCGGCGCCAATATTTCCATCAATATTCAGTTCAATAGTTTTATATAACGTTGAAACTAACCTCAACAACCGTGATACAATATCTTACAAGGTACTTTGGAAGGATTTGTGTATTAAAATAAAACTTGAATCATACATTTTTTTTTAAAGATGATTGTAATTTTTTAATCTTATTTTTCTGATTAACATACATTTCATATAGTCAATTATAATAGTCCCTTCATTACAGTTCAGTTCAAAACACGATCCAGTGGAGGTACTTTGGAAAGATTTGTGTATTAAAATAAAACTTCAATCATACATTTTTTCAATCAAACATCAATCAAAACATACATTTAAGGTGATTGTAATTTTTTTCAAAGTCTTATAGGACATGTATAAAGGTTTCACAGGTTTCTATTGCAGCTTTGCTGACAGTTGCTGGGGACATTATGACTGAAAACTTCACGTCTTCAAAATTTCTTCCTGTGGCCAAGTACCTTTTAAGGCTAATCGTTCTCTAACACTTATACTTTCTCTCATATTTCTGTCCTGTCTTTTCAAAAATGGTTCAACCATCTGTAACAGTTTGTTAAAGATAGGTTCATCCATTCGAAAGTAGTTCTTGAAATCTTCAAGTCGCCCAGGCTGATTTCCTTCAAAAGTACTAAATGAGAATATTCATCTCTTTTCTTTAACCACTCTTTCATCCACTGTTTGCGTTTCACTTTATGAATAGTGCCAAACGCCAAAATAATGGCTACGCAAGCTTTTGTGCGATTATTCATTTTTTTTCATGGGAAAAAAGCCAACAAAATAACGAGTACAAACACGTAAATTCGCTCTCCTAGTGGCAGAAGTAGTAAGTAATGAGCACAGTTATTAACAATAATATTGATCGTGTAAGTATTGACAATAATATTGATCGTGTAAGGTAATGAAGTATTGAGACTGGTTAGCAACGATTATTGATGGTTATATTGTCAATACTGATATTGACAATATTATTGACCGTGTAGAGGCCGCTTATAAGTTAATAATAATTATAATAATTATTATAATTAGAATAATCAAAAAAGTTTTTTTATTTTTAACAATATTCACACCTTACAAAACTCAAAAAAAAAAAAAAAAATTAAACAATTAAAAAGAAAACACACTAAATATTAATAATAATTATCCACAAACTTCTGAGATAGAAATTCATAAAAGATGTCACATTTATAAATAATAAAAGTTTGAACTGCGTGACTTAGATACTTTTATGTTGACCTAAAATTTTTTGAAAATATAATTGAACCAACTTTTAGGGGACATTTAATATTTTAATTTCACAGATAGAACTTATTTATATACATTCAGACACGCAACTTTTATTAAGTGGATATCTTAAACATACTAAATTATTATTATTTTTCCTCAGTTTATAAAAAATAAGAACAAAAATTTTATAGATAATATTACTGGGAAGCAATATACTCCAAATTTTAATTTGAAAAATTTGTAAAAAAGTCTTTTTGCTTTTAAAATGAAATATTGTTTTCATACTATACTCTGTCCTCCATACTTTCACAATAGAATTGGCACTAAATGTATTTTAAAGGCAGATATTTAATTATTCAATCCATTAATTTGAAATTTTAGCTATAATATTTAACATAAACCAGTTTTATTCTTTCTATGTTTTATGGTTCTCACTAAAATAAACTCAATTCCAAATCTAGATAGATATTGTCGATAAGTTCTTATTTAGTCAATTTTTACTTTTTCATATTTTTTTTTTTTACCTTCAGTTTTCTTTTATGGAGAAAAACGCAAAAAACTGTTCAATGAAAAAGCCCACTTCCGGTCAACCGATTTTCTTCAAACTTTGAATTTTGGCAACATATTTAATTCTAATTAATATGATTTAGATTATAGAATTGTATAATAAACGGAAAAAAAGCACTTTATAAGTAAACACCTCTCCCACAAAAGCCGACTTAAATGAATTTTCCTACAAACATTTTTCAAATAAAAATTATAGTTCTTAGTATGTATAATCGATATTAAAAGTTAAAAAAAAAAAAAAAAATGTTAGAGCCATTTTCGAAAAAAGTGTAAAAAAACAGTTCAGTAAAGTGGTATTTCCGGTTGAGGAATTTTGACAGATGACTTACTGCCGCAATCCGACGGTGATACCTAAACGAAATATCAACTTTGAACTTTCCTTCGGCGATTTTTCGTATTTGAGCTAAGCTGCTTACATATATATATCACACACACAACACACATTATATAATATATTTATATATACATATTTACAGTGATAAACAAGAGAAGGGAATAGCTAAGTGGTTAGCGTACTGGACTCCCACACGGAGTTGGAGTCCAGCTGTGCTACCCTTAGATTTTTTTTTCCTAGGAGCCTCTACAGGTCACTGTCCTGTGATGGTAACGAGAGGCCGGCAATGCACTGAGAAGGCTCCAGGCGCCACAGATGTTGACGCGCCTTAAATTAAAAAAAAAAAATAAGGGAAAAACGCTTAACACAGGGATGAGCAACACGCGACGCGGCCCGCGGGCGTTAAACATCTTTATGCGGCCCACCAAGCATTTCTAAAATTGAATTTATTTTATCGACCTTCTACCATCAATATATTGTTATAAAATTAATATTTAAAAATGTTATTAAAATTTAATATCGATGTGGATAAAGTTCCCGAAAACTTTCAAATGGAAGTGCTTGACATGCAACAATACCGATTTAAAAAATGTATTCTTCTCAGTAAACATCGAAAATTTTTATAAATCTTATGTGAGCCCTGAGAAATTTCCGCTTTTGACGAAAAAAGCAAAGCAAAAAATGATGTCTCTGTTCGGAAGTACGTATGTTTGCGAACAATTATTTTCAACCATGACATTAATAAAAAATGACCACCGATCAAGACTGAGTGATGCACGATTAGAAAGCTGCGTGCGTGTAGCTACCTCATCAATTCCGGCTGATATTGATCAGCTTGTATCGAAATAACAATGCCAAATTTCTCATTAAAAATTTCAAGTAAATTCGTTTTTCTGTTCTTTTCTTGTTTGTTTTTATTTTGGATTAAAATTTATATATGAAATCTTTACTATTTTTTAAACTTTATATTTTTTTTATTCTAATGTTTATTATAAATAAAATTTTGTAAATTATTAATAAGTGTTACTTTATGTGCGGCCCGCCAAAAAATTTTAAAATTTAAATTGCCCTGTTGATTAAAAAGGTTGCTCGCTCACCCCTGGTTTAACACGTAACTGAGGGAATCGATATATTTTTTCTTGTTAAAAGAATTTCTTGTTAAACGTATAAAATAGCGGTTTCTTTTCATCCCGATTTCTCAGCCATTATACAGTAAAAAAATTAGTTTATGTATTAAAATTATTAAAAAAAAACAAACAAAATTCCCTGAATTTTACATAAAATTCACCGAATTCGAAAACTAACTGAAATGATTTAACAATGGCGGCCGGTGCCTTTACCTAATCAAAGACAAACGGAAACCTAGCAACAGTGGCAGCCATTGTTTATTTTGTTCCGTCTAACGAAAAAAAAAAATAAGCCAAAAAATCTGCATGACGATGTGGCTGCAGAAAACTGGTATATTTTGTTCGTCCGGGAAGTGAAATCTTTTCGTGTTTAGCGATATTTGTTTGGTGTTAAAATAAAATAAACACGATTACAATACTTCCTCTTACTAGGAGTAAGAGAAAGTAAAAATGTATGAAATTACATAGTCGGGAACTATGAAATAACAAAATGTCGAAATTACCTTTTTTTGTCGAGACCGCGATATTATTATATTATGTTAACCGATTTTTCCTGTTAAACGTTTTTCATTGAATTTTTTTTATTTTTAATTTTTAATTTCTTGCTTTTATATTTAACATAATGTAATAGTGTACATTGGAACAAGTGTGGTACACTATTTACGTCAGGAGTAAATAAACTCCCTGACGTAAAAAAAAACACACACAACATAACAGACCATTCTTCGAAAAACTACTAACTACTAAAAAAAAAAATTACTGGTGAGTGTTCGATTTTGAAAATTTTGACACGATTAAAATACTTAATAATAATAACTCGTTTATTTGCTCCTTGGCAAAGGAGTAGTATAAATTACATTTATGTACATTAGATCAAGCTTAGTTCCCTTTTCTAATACAAAACTAATAATATTGAAAAATAAACAGAAATTAATGTAATGAAATAATAATTAAAAAGATAATACAATTGTTATACCTTAACATCGATAAATAAATAAAATAAGTCACTAAACACAAAAGCAAACTTACTGGGAGGATCATAAAACTACAAGTAAAAAATAAATAGAAAGAATATTAAAAAAATAAGGAAATAATAATATACTGGCCTCAATATACAGATAATTCATTACTAAGTCGATTTTCTATTTTTTAAAGTTGCAGACAGAAATTTAAACAGCGAATTTACTTTTACCATATTTAGGCAACTAAAAAAACAAATCATTTTGTCAGTTGGGGATAATGTTTCATTTAAAACAAGATCGTTTAAAAATTTGGACCGATTCAAAGAAAAGGCAGGGCATTCAAACAGAAAGTGCTGGATGTCGTCCTTCTTATTAAGTTCGCAATTATGGCAGACCCCATCCGGATAGAATACAAATCTTCTTCCACGCAATAAAGTTCTACTAAATTTTTACCGGCAAGTCTGATCTGTGCCACTACCCTTGTCTTTTCAATATCACACTTATACCACAGGTAATTTGTCTGTAGTATATATTATAAGAACTATTCACAACCGAGTTTACATCAGTACAGACCAAATGATTCTTGTAAGATTCTAAAATTGTCTTTTTTACTGCAGATACAGACTGGTAACTTGCATTAATCAGTAAATAATCATAACCTAGATAATATTTTAAATGCGAGGACCAATTAAATATAAGATTTATAAAAGTATTATCAAAATGGGCCAACCTTAAATAACAGATTTTGATAACTCTGCTATCCTCTGACTTCAGCAAATGCAGCCACCATCCAAACATTCGTTTGAATATTTTTAAGCGGATTATGTTCTTGAGGTTTCCAATCTTACATAAGCATCGGGCGTTTGAATAGGGAGCCTTAATAAAGACTTAAAGAATAATAGTTGTCCACGCTCAATAACATTAGAATAAGGACATCCCCAAACTTCTGATAAATATAAAAGGACACTTTCCGCTCAGGAATCAAAAAGAGATATCTTAGCTTCCCAAGAATCCGATTGTATACTTCTTAAAATACTGAGAACGGCTGAGTTAGCAGAAGAAAATTTATTTATGAAGGATTTTGCAGCAATCCGAAAAACACCTGAGGATGAGAATGGGACACCCAAATAAGTAACATTGTTACTCACAGAAATTTTTGATTTTTTGTATAAGAAATCTCTAAATTTTGGCAGGCGGCCTCCTTTATGGAACGGAACAACAACTGTTTTATTAATATTTACTATAAGAGAGTTTAGGTGGCAGTACTGCTCCAATATATTTAAATTTAATTGAGTGTCTGACCAATAGGGACTTAAAAGCACTGTGTCATCGGCACAGGATAATGTTAAGGTCCCTAACGATTAAAATACTTCCTCTAACAGTTAGAGAAAGTAAAAATAAAGTTCAAGAGTTTAAGTTAAAGGAATCGAACCAACCAAATAAGTGGGAAATCATGAGAGTTGCATAATAATTATAATATTCAGAATAAAAATAAATTTAATGTTTTAATGTGCTAGTCATCAAAACAGATTACTATATTAGTCCAACACGTTAATAATAGTTAAACATTAAAATATATATAATAGATCCATACTTATGCACTAGTTTAACAAAGATAATATAGGTCAGATTGTAGGTCAAATAGATTTACCTGAATGGCTATGTAACTGCTGTTGGTATGGTAATAATTTGGCTGTTGTCGGGCCGGTTGCCCTTGTCCTGACTAGGACGACTAGAGATACTAATATAAACAATGCCAGAGCGGATGCCACTCCGAATATCAACTCCCTGGAGCCAGCGCCGGCAGGTACCCTACTAGGCCCGTCTCCACTTGTCCACCTGGCTCCGGCACCGCTGCCTGCTTCAAATTCCACTACTATCGCTCTACCGGTGTCCACTACTAACTCTTCACTTCGTTCCCCACCAGGGCTTGACTCACCTTCACGTACAGCCACTTCCACCTGTAATATAAAAAATAGTAATATATATAATTATTTTATTCTGAACTCAATAAAACTGTTTCTTAGACAATTTTGAATTAATTTACAATGTTAAATAAGATATGAACTGGGTAAAAGATTAAAATTTGAAAATCTGAAAAACAACAAAAACTTAGAAAGTTTCAAAATACATAAAATGATATACATACATGAATATTTACTGTTCGTTTTATTTTATAATGTTGTAAATGATCTAATTTCCGGTGTACTATCAATTACTATCCATAAAACAAGCCTGTTAAATTTATTTATCATTTAACTAGGGTACATTAAAACTAGATGAAACAACATCTAGAATAACAATAACTGTACAAAAGTAATACTTGTACGAAAGGAATTGCAAACATGATTACTATTCGTCAAATTTTCCAAATTTTAAACAAATAAAATCAGCAGTTTTCGGTTACTTAATCAATATTTTATTTTTTTGTAGTTTTAAAGCATTTCTTCTGGCATTTTAATAATGAGTGAAATGTTTTATACAATGTTTCTTTGTCCATCTACTTTCTGTCCAATAACTCGACAAAACTACTGAACATAAAGTCGATGAAATTGGCTTATAAATCTCTTTCTAGAAAGAGCGGTGCCAGATGATTTTTCAAACTTTTATTAATTTCTTTCTTTTTTTAATGACTATAAATAAAGTGACCCAAGATTTATGGTATCCGAAGGCCCTTCTGTGGGACATATAGCTATTTTAAAGTTTGGTGACTTCTCAGTGCACTACCGGCCTCCGGATCTTTACTAGCAGCACTGCCCTTCACCAGGCATTAGAATGGGCCAGACGAGCAGTACTTGAAACCAGCCCGAAATATGATGTCTGATTATGCACCACATACAGCATTAGAAGAAACTGAACGAAAAGCAAAACTAGTAAATGATAAACATTCTAGTATAAGGAAACATTCTGGAATCAAGGATTCAGTAATGTCAGAAGTATAAACCATGGGAAGGCACTTTCTTACTGGGAGCAGTTTTAGATTTCGGCTTAGTTGTGGAATTGACAAACACAATGGAACCTCTAAAATTAAAACCCAGATTACAGTAGGCAATAGATGCCTATTTGCGAAGGTTTTGAGTTTTTAGAGCCTATCACGATAATAGGTACTAATATTGTACTAATTAGTGTTTTCCAATTAGGTATTGTTTTAGGAAAATGATAAAATATTCAGAATTTGTAAACGAAAGAATAATGCAGAATTCAAGCAACTTTTTAAAAGAACAGGATATGTACAGCTCGACAATTTATTGTGTCACCTAAATGGCTGCTAAGCTCCGCCCACTGTCAAAGCTTTCTTAGTAGGTATGACATCATTTAACTCCACCTACAGGAGGTGTCACAACTAAGTTGCCGAGCTTATAACGAAGCTAGGCAACTTCGATGGACAAAGAGAAATTGCAAAAGAAACTCCTTTCTGAGCCCAGGTGAGCACCTTGGTTGCGGCGGATATATAACTTTAGAGATGCTGTATCAGTTTTAGGAATTGGAAGATATAAGGCAACAGTTCAGATGAGAGCTGGCGCAAAACTTGTGGCCTGGGCTTGCACCTTTAAAACTGTTAAGTCAAAATAATAATAGTGTCATAAACATTTCCAGAAATCTGTTGACACCAAATTTATTTTTCCCAAGCGACAAAACTAAATACAAAGAAATAAATTAAATAAAATATTTTAGACGATTTTTATTAAATTTAATGTAAAACTATCGAAGAAAATAACATACAAACTGGCAACAATATATTCAGAACAAAACTGTAATCTCATTATATAAAGATGGCGGTAGCATTAAAAAATGTAAAATGTAGTACTATAAAAGTGCCAAATAAAATAATAAAAACAAAAATACAATTATATTCTAATTATTTAAATATATCTTAGTGAAATAAACAACTTTGGCTTGTTGTTTCAGTTTCAAAACTATTTTCAGTAATCGTTAATAAAAACCGCACAACAAATATTAAACCTGCCCTACCCCCCTAACCCCTAACTAAATACTTATTCGACATTTACTGTACCGGTTATGTTATAATATTTATGAGTTTCATAAAACATGTCTCTGATGCTATATATATATATTAAATCCGGTTTTCAAAAGATAATTATCCTCATAAACTTAGTTCTAAACTTGAGTTAAGAGAACTACTGAATCTTTTTATTCCAGTTTATTTATAAATAGAATTAGATTCTAAAATAAATAAATAAATAAATAAAACAAGTAAAAATAAATTGTGATCTCCAAACGCTCACACGACTTTTACATATTGCAATTCTCAAAGAGCAGATTGGCAAATTTCCTTAAAAGTTGAAATTTTTATTAAATATTAGTTCCCTTATCTCTCACCACATTGAGCGCGCCAGATCGCACTGAAATGATGGTTAGTATTTTTGAATCAGAAACAAAACTGCTAACTCTTTCTATTCCTATCAATTCATTCAATTTAATTAAAACAAAAAAAAAATCTTTAAAATTGCAATTTTTACCTTTTAGACAGGCTGGCCATAAAAAAAAGTGGTAGGGATTATACATATCATTAAAGATATTTTCCGTGTTAGCCTGCTTCTTTTTGTGTGTCATCGTCCGGTTTCGTACGTTCGCCCATCATCAGGATGTTTTTGTTAAACAGTCTAATATTATACTGTTTAACAAAAAACATCCTGATGATGGGCGAACACCCGTAACCGGTCGATGATGTAGTGGAAGAAGAAATGCAAAAATAAATAGTTTTGAAAAATATTTTAAATGAAATAATTTTGGCAAAAATAATGTGTTTTAGAGTCAGGTACTAAAATCAAGGTCATTGTTGCTAAAGAGACAAAAGCACAGGAATCCGTTGGGAAAATAACAATGCCACTTGGCCAACTGTTTTGTAAGAGAAAATCCCCCGTTAGTGAGGGGGCATTCCTTCAAGACAGTCTGCATACTGCTTTCAAAGAAGATAGTCTGTTGTAGACACCAAACCAGAACACATCAGGACTGGGCCAGTTTAAGTTATAACATAAGAGTTTTTAGCATGTAATCTAGATAAATAATTGATTTATACATAATCGCTGTAATATTATAAAACTATTTAAATTCACTTAGAGAATATATTTATTTCAAAAATAGTGGTGATTTCTTGATTATTTTCTAATACTTCACTCTCTATAAACATATATACCTAAGTACAAAACCGCTCGAGCCACTACAAACATACAACAACTCAACACATCCAATAACATTTCAATGACCACAAAATGAAGCAGGCTATCACGGACAATATCTCTGATGCTTTCCAGCTATGCGGAAAACCAACCACATATTGTGGGTACTTCTCTTTCTCAAAACCAATATATCGTCAGTTTAAATTTAAAAGTAATTGAAAGGCCCTTAAAACCTCTCAAATATATATATATATATATTTTTTTTTGACAAATATTTCAAATAAAATTTATACGGTTTTTATCTATTATTAGTGACCATTTTCATGTTTAAAGAAAATCGTTATAATGGTTTTCGAAAATACCCCCAAAAAAACTCACTCAAAAACCTATACTGTAAAGTGGCACTTCTAGTTGACTGGTTTTTTTTTCGAAACTTCCGGGGAAAAAAAAACAATTTGCCAAAAAAGTTTTCAAATAAAACTTATAGGTACTTAATTTTCGAGAAAATTTCGAGACTGAAAAAACTATTCATATTCAATAAAGTTGGCTGCTGGATTTTACACGAAACGTTCACATGACGGATACAGTTATTACAGTACGTAAACCAATACTAAGTTTTAGCATCCTGCGAATTTTTAATATTTTAGTTATCTTGTTCAGATATACGCACAGACTGTTCGAAAAATATTTTTCTCAATCACAGGAGATATCTCAAAAATGTATTTCAGATGAAAACTCAATTTTCAAAAATTTCATAATAATCGCAATAGTTTACTCCTCTTACTAGGAATAAGATACAAATAAAAAATATTCCTTTAATCCAGAACAAATCTTAGAATACATCTTACTTTTGATTAATAGGCACTTTTTATACTACTTATTTCCGTGATATTAATTCAGGTATCTTCACATATTTACTTAATTTTGGTTAAAACTAGTAAAAATAAAAAAATTGTTCAGAAAGACTCACATAATTTCATCCACTTAGTAAACATCTGTCCTTAATATTACATAGATTGCGTATGTATCACCACCTTTTAAGGGAAACCTTTTGTTCTTTTGTTACAGCAAATTTACGATGTTCAAACAAAAATGTAACAGCCTTTTTTTTTCCAAATAATCATGATAATCGGGAGAAAAAACAAAGTTAAAACTGCGGAGGGAAAAGAAAAACATAAATAATTTTAATGAGATGTTTATAAGGCAATGGCTAGAGGTGTTTTTAAAGAAAAAAAAGTATTCTTTGTTGCTCTAGAATTTCGGGTACATTGGTGGGGCCCTTCTTCAGGAGCTCTTTAGCGTAGGAGAACGTGTTTTTTTTTTTTTTTTCTTTAAAAACTTTTCTGGTTATTTCCGTAAAAATGTCTCATTATAATTTTAAGGTCGGACGATTTGAATACGATTTTAAATTAATTTTAATAAAATACAATATTCCCAAAAAGTAAAAAGAGATGCTTATTAACAAAAAATGGAAGAACTTAAGGGAACAATTTGGATAGTTAGTTTTGCAAATCTAAAGCCTAGTCTTAAACACAACGAAAATTACGAATTATTAATATTTTTAGAAATCATTGATTGTGTAGTGAGTGCCTTAAATTAACAGAAAAACCTTAAAAGAAATAAAAGAAGGCCTTGGGAAAAAGTCTTTTTTAATCAAGGTTCTAACATTTATCTTGAAATGTGATGGCTGTTTAAAAGAATTTTCTGAAATGAACACATTAAAGGATGATTTATTCCGAGGTTATAGACCACTAAGGCGAATAACTTGACTAAAAAACAAAAAAACAAAAAAAAAAAAAGAAAGAAAGATAGAGTGAGATGAATAAAGTTATAATGTAATAAGGTATTTCGTTAGCGGAGCGTGCATAAATGCGGCCAAGAATATTCATCAAGGTTTAAAATCATGGTAGAGTGGTAAAAGAAGAGAATACAGTTACTTTTAAGGGTCCTATCTCTTAGCCGCAACACTCTTACACTCTCATGGTCTTTAAGGGATGGACCATTCTCTTAAGAGAGATGGGAAGGGTGTAATAGAATGGGATGGTAAAGTGGGAAGATGGAAAAGTGGGAGTAGAGAGAAAGGGAGCTAACTGCTTTAACTCAAGGTGAAGTGGGCTCACGGTTCGATCATTCATTAACCCAAAAATATTCCTCCAGTATACTGGGGTGCTGTATTCGGCAATCTAACACAATAACTAGCTTCAACATAAACCATCAAAATCAGCATCCTCTTAAATCGATTCTCAACCTACATTCATTTCAATTACAACAAGTCAATACTGTTGTATATTAACAGCAATCTATTTATGAAAATAAAAAAGTTTATCTTTAAAGAAAACTACTATTTCATTTATATATTTTGTTCCCATTAATATGACGACGGTAGATACGTTGCCCACCATATTCTTGAATCATTGCCAAATAAAAACAAACATTTGAGCGCAACTTTCATAAAAAAAAAAAAAAATAAAAAAAAAACTTTTTTAATACATATATTTTAATCTAAATCGTTTCATTTTTTTTTTTTTTGAGTAGAAATATAAAGTTTGGAAATTATTTCTTTAATGAAACTATCAAATTTTTCTCAGACCAATCTACTTATTTATTTAACGTTAATTCTCTAATTTTTATATTTCACTACTTTATTTTTTATAAAATATACTTATTATTAATTTCTGTGCAGTTTCTATTATAAGAAAGATTCTATAAATTATTTTACATTACAGAAATAAAAATCTGGTACATCCTGGTAATAAAATTACTTCAAATTGGAACTTTTTTTTAGACTTAAATCCGGCTACTTTTAATATTATTTACGTGCAGAGAGAGTATAACACATTCACAATTGGACCCATCCTAGAACGAACGTCTGGACACATCTTTCCAGAATTACTTGAAATGAATTTACACAAAAAATTGTCTTCAGTAAGGCAGGTGGTAATTATAATCTTACAATTATTTATCTATTATTTTTACTTTCTCTTACTCCTAAGTAAGAGGAAGTATTGTAATCGCGTCAAATTTTCGATATCGAGTTTTCACCGGAAATATCCGTTTTGAGGTCCCCTGAGTCCAAAAAAGTGATTTCTAGCAAATGTCTGTGTGAGTGTGTGTCTGTGTGTATGTGTGTATGTGAACAGCATAGCTCAAAAACAAAAAACCGTAGAAAGTTGAAACTTGATATTCCATTTAGGTATTACCATGGGATCTGACAGTACGTTATCTGTCAAAATTCCTCAATCGGAAGTACCACTTTACTAGTTGGATTTTTTACTTTTTTGCGATTTTCTCAAAAATGGCTCCGACGATTTTCTTTAAACTTGAAATATCAACCACATATTCAAAGAGCTACAACTATTATCTGAAACATTTCTCAGGGAAAATGCAATGAAGGGCACTTTTAGGGGAGGGGTGGAGTTAGGTTTCCATGTAAAGTGCTATTTCAGTTTATTAGACAATTCTGTCATCTAAATAATGTTAATTAGAATTGAATATGTTGTTGAAATTCCGAGTTTGAAAAAAATTGGATAACCAGAAGTGCGTTTACTTTACCATTTTATTAAATGATTTATTCTATTTTTCGCAATTTTCTCAAAAATGGCTTCGACGATTTTTTTGAAACTTCCTATATAAATTAAACATGCAAAGATCTACATCTTTTATTTAAAACATTTCTTTGGGAAAATTCTTTTAATAGCACTTTTAGGGGAAGGGTGGGGTTATGTTTTTTTCTAAAAGTGCTATCATAGTTGATTATACAATTCTATCATCCAAACATAATTAATTAGAAATAAATAGATGGCTGAAATTCAGTTTCAAGAAAATTAGTAAACCGGAAGGGCGCTTTTACTGAACAGTTTTTTCAGTTTTCGACGAATTTCATTCAAATTTGGTACACAAACTATGAAATTTGTCCATTATAATTTTGAGAACTGGAGTAAGAGAAAGTTGTGTGAGTGTTTCACACCAGATTTTTTTTTTTTTAATTTAAGGCGCGTCAACATTTATGGTCATTGGCGCCCACTAGAGCCTTCTCAGTGCATGCCGGCCACCGGACAGTGTTCTCTCGTTACAGACAACACTGTCCCTCACCGGACAGTGAGCTGTAGAAGGCTCCTCGGAAGAAAAAATTTAAGGGTGGCACAGCTGGATTGAACCCGGGTCCTCCGCGTGGGAGTCCAGTACGGCTAACCACTTAGCTACTAACCCTTTCCTTTCAAATAGTGTTGAAATAATTTCATTAGTTACATTATGTAAATTAAATTGAACAATAGTAACGGAAAAGTTACTTTTTTTTAATCAATTTTTTTTTTTTTTAAATACAATTAATTGATTTGATTAAAAAATTAGTGCAGAAAGAAGAAAGTAATGTAATATTCTGTCGTCATGGTGACTGCTGCTAATTTTATGCTGACGTGACACGTGTACAGGGAGAATTAAGCCCCTTCTTTTATTTATTTTCTATCCCCTTGGAAAAAAATAAAACCTGGCCAGTTAATTCTTGTCACAGTTTGACATTTGGATTACTAACAACATAAAAGTAAAATTATTAAAATTTGTGTAAATATCTTTCATTTAATTGTTTAAATAAACATAAACAAACAAAAAATAATAATAATATTAATAATTAGAATGTGCAAAGAAAATGAAACAAAAGTGATATGGAAATTTTGTTGTAAATTATTCTGAATTTCAGTTAAAACAGAAACACAATCTGATGTCAAATACTCCCTCACACACGATTTTCTGCGACTTCAAATCTCATACATCTAATTGGCACATTTATCTCTAAGTTGAATATTTACTAATTATTTAATTACCCTTAATTAATATTATATACACAGATGGTGGGTGGGGAAATCTGCAAAATTATACTGAAATTACAGCTCAGAGGGATAGAACATATTGCAGTTCCTTAAGAAAATATTCTTTGCACTCGAAAGATTTTTTAATTGATACAACATCAAGTCGAACCTATAATTAGCTTATATATTATAATATTTACGTATATATAAATAAATTAAAAAAAAAAATCTGGTGTGAAACATTCACACAACTTTCTCTTACTCTAGTTCACAAAATTATTATAATCGACAAATTTTATAGTTTGTTTGTTAAAATTTAATGAAATTCGTCGAAAACTGAAAAAAAAAAAATGTTCAGTAAAAGCGCACTTCCGGTTTACTAATCCAATTTTTTTTTTAAACTCAGAATTTCAGCCATCTATTTATTTCTAATTAATTTTGTTTGGATAATAGAATTAATCCACTATGATAACTATGAAAAAATCAACTATGATAACACTTTAGAGAAAAACATAACCCCCTCATCCCACCCCTAAAAGTGCCCTTAAATGAATTTTTTCTAGAGAAATGTTTTAAATAAAAGTAGGCGAGGCATAAGAGAAGGGAGGTATTCAGACCTCCACCTCGTCCAAAACGACTGAATCGCGTTCTGAACCCAATGCAATTGGCGAGGGGTACAATCAATTATGGCTTGGTCAGCGTCAGGAGGTACAGTCAGTGGACGACCTAACAAAAAATGTGCTGGTGTAAGTGCAGTCATATCATGAGGATCACTCGACATTGGTGAAATCGGCCTAGAATTGAGTATGCCCTCTATCCGAATTATAAGAGTATTCAATACCTTATAGGTAGGGGTTTGATTAACTAATACACGAGTTAAGTGATGTTTGGTCGACTGGACAGCTCTTTCCCATAGGCCACCTTGATGAGGAGCAGAAGGTGGGTTAAATTCAAAGTGAATGCCTTTAGAAAAGCAAAATTCTTTTATAAGGTTCGAAAAGGTTGGATCAGTTCGGAGAGTATTGAGAGCCTTGCGAAGAGACGCAGATGCGCCAATGAAATTTGTTCCACAATCAGAATCGAGGTGAGATGGACAACCTCGACGACTGATGAAACGTTGGAGTACATCAATAAACTCAACCGATGACAAGTCCGAAGCCAACTCTAAGTGTATAGCCTTGGTAGACAAACATATAAAAATGCATAAATAAACCTTGTGAAACATTCACACAACTTTCTCTTACTCTAGTTCACAAAATTATTATAATTGACAAATTTTATAGTTTGTGTATTAAAATTTAATGAAATTCGTCGAAAACTGAAAAAAAAAACTGTTCAGTAAAAGCGCACTTCCGGTTTACTAATCCAATTTTTTTTTTAACTCAAAATTTCAGCCATCTATTTATTTCTAATTAATTTTGTTTGGATAATAAAATTCTATAATCAACTATGATAACACTTTAGAGAAAAACATAACCCCCTATCCCAACCCAAAAAGTGCCCTTAAATGAATTTTTTCTAGAGAAATGTTTTAAATAAAAGTTGTACATCGTTGTATATGTAGTTTATGTAGGAAGTTTCATGAAAAATCGTCGGAGCCATTTTCGGAGCAAATCGTGAAAAAATCATTTAGTAAAGTAGTGGTAAAGTAAACGAACGTCTGGTCATCCGATTTTTGTTTCAAACTTAGAATTTCAGCAACATATTCAATTCTAATTAACATTAGTTAGTTGACAGAATTGTCTAATAAACTGAAATAGCACTTTAGAGGAAGCCGTAACCCCACCTCTCCTCCAAAAGTATCCTTAAATGAATTTTTCCGGACAAATGTTTCAAATAAAAGTTGTAGCTCTTTGTAAGTGTAGTTGATATAGCAAGATTCAAGAGAATCATGGAAGCTATTTTTGAGAAAATCACAAAAAAGTATAAAAAAAAACAAACTAGTAAAGTGGTACTTCCGGTCGAGGAATTTCGACCGCTGGTTTACCATCGGATCCCATAGTGATACCAAAACGGAATATCAAGTTTCAACTGTTTCTGATTTTTCGTTTTTGAGCTATGCTGTTCAAAAACATACATACACAGACCATTTGCTAAAAACCAACTTCTTTTTGGACTCAGAGGACTTCAAAACGGATATTTCCGGTGAAAACTCGATATCGAAAATTTGACACGATTACAATATTTCCTCTTACTAGGAGTAAGAGGAAGTAATAAAATACGTTATCAATGGTTGAATAAGGGTTTTCTAAAACTGGTCGGTGATTCATGTAAATACATTATTTTTGTTTACTCAGCTAATTAGTGTAACCAAAATTAAATAAAGAGTTTTGAAATTGTATCCATAAGCGTGCTAATTGAACACCGTATAAAGGGAACGAGCAGATACCCACACACACACACACACACACACACACACATACACACACACTCGCACAATTTTCTAAAAACCACTTTTTTGGAGATAAAATGGATATTTCCGTGAAAACTTGATATCGAGATATTGACATGATTACAATACTTCCTCTTACTAAAAGTAAGAGAAGGTAATAACTTAACTCTATTTTCGAGGGAATTAAGATAATATTCTGGAAGTTCTTAATGCATTTATTATAGTGATGCAATTAAGTCAAACGTTTTCCAAACTGTAGGGCGTGCCTCTCTAGCGGGGAAGCGCGAAACAATTGCAAGGGGGCACGCAGCTTTTATCAGAAATATCTCCTTTAAGGCCAATCAACTTTTGTGAAAAGATATGCTGAGAAAAACTTTGCCCACGTACTAAAGTAAATATTGTGTTATATTGAATATGTTTACTTTTTGTATTTTTTAAACATTAAATGTGTTTATGTTCTATCATAATAAATATTTAATTTTTCCGTTAAAAATAAACAAAATATATAAATATTTTACTGAAATCCATTAAATGTGTTGTAACGATAGTATTTATAAGTTATGACTGTTTGTGAGTTGTTATTACGTTGTGTTGAAATATTTGTTTTGTGGCATTTTTTTAAAGATTATTTTAAATGTACATATTATTAACTTTCACACTCCGTACAATAAATAAAGACTATATTTTTCTGTTAAGAACTTTACAAACTATAGCACATTGTTTTGTGATCTTTATAAGAATCGTATTTATAAAATTAAACTTAAAAACAAAATTGCAGGGGGCGCGACAATTTATTATGAACAAGAAGGGGGGCGACTACACAAATGCTTGGAAACCAGCTGGTACCAGCATTAAGCTGTTGCAACAAATTCCATATTCATCAATCTCTATGCATCCATACATACATCCATCTTTGTAAGAGCCAAACCGACACGGAGATGGTGTATAAAGGGAAACTGGAGTGACTAGAAAGCCAGATCTGGTAGAAATCTTGTTTTGAGTAACTTAGATATGTCTGTCACGTGGTATATTATAATTTAATGGTTTTGTAATACTATACAAACAGGCTAGTGGAAGAAGTGTATATTCTAGTAAGCTAGAGCAAACAAACATGTGTGTTTGTTTTGTCTAGTAAGTTTGTTCTTTTTAATGCATTACTGGAAAAATACGTCGATTTCCCGGGACAAATAAGTCGAATTATATCGTATCCCAGAATGAAACAAAACGAATAAATACGTTAACTAGTGGTCAAAGTAGTAATATATAAAATGAGTGAAAGAGAAACTGAAAAAATTTTATGTTATTATAATGGATGTGTTAGGTGGAGAGAATTTGTGTCTGGTTGATGATATATTAATTAAGAGACACAGACTGCCTGGACTTTACAGTGGAGAAACGTTTTAAGGTAGAGTGGTATGAAAATGACACGTAGCCGATTGAATGTATTGAACTGAATTCAACTGTTTTTATGGACTGTCCGTCGCTATATTTATACAGCTTCTCTCACTCCAGTCCAAGAGAGTGGTTGAGCTTCTCTTTGGTTGCTGTTACATTATCTATGTTGTATCAACTGAGAAATTCCCCATAACAAATGATTATTTGTGTTCCCTTCATTAGAGGTTACAAATAAATTTATATTGTCACCTCCAGCGAGATATATGAGTTCAAAGGATTACAACTTGCAAGAGTTTATTTCAAGAAAAACACAAACAAAACACACAGAAAACACACACACACACACACACACACACACACACACACACACACGGAAAATGAAAAAAATAACATTCAATGAAATCGTAAATACATTTTTATGACCTAAAATCCCCTGATGATTCCTAAGTGGAATAACTATTTTGAGCTACCTACAATTTATGAATATATACAACATTACTTCCTTTCATAAAATGTAAAAGGGAGTACAAAAAAATTGATGAACGAAAAATTCAACCCAATTCTCTACATTACCGACCCAAATTTCCGGAAACTGTGATCCATTCACGAATGGATGTATTATACACTGGCGGTCAAAAAAAAACGGCGCACATTGAATTTCGTCGTTATTTCTTGTCGAACAGAAGAAAATTTGTAATTTCTTTTTACCTAATTGTAGTCCGATATATTCTGTTTGTAGGATACCACAAATAAAGGGAAAATCAATAAAACTTCATTAAAAAAAAAATGTATAATGTAAAATAAATCAAATGAACATTTGTACACAACACTTTTAAACAAAAAATAAAGACCTCTGCATTTTTTTAATTAATGAAATTTGAGTCTCTAGCTCTTGGAGGTCACATGGAGGGTTCTGTTGTCGACGGATGGACGTCCCAAGCTGGTCCCAAAGATGCTCAATAGGATTGAGGTCCGGGTTGCGAGCTGGCCAAACCAAGGTGCGGACACCAACCTCATCCAGGTAGTCCCGTACAACATTTGCAATGTGCGGCCGGGCATTATCCTGCATAAAAAGGAAATGGGGGCCAATAAACGAGCCAAAAGGTATCACATATTCCTCGAGGATGTCGGTGATGTACGTGTGGGCATTGAGCGTCGGCCATCGGAACACATGGAGGTCTGTCCTTGCTTCTAAACATATTCCACCCCAAACCATCACCGAACCTCCTCCAAACTGCACTCTTCCGGCTATATTGTTCTGAGCATATCACTCACCTGGTCTTCTCCACACTCGAACTCGTCCGTCTGCACCATATAGGCTATATCTGGACTCGTCAGAAAACAGAACAGAGGCCCAATCACCTTCAGTCCAGGCGGCATGTTCTCTACAAAAGTGGAGGCGAGCTGCTTGGTGTGCTGCTGTGTAGAGTGCCGGAAGCGGGGACCCTAGCATGCAGGTTAAGTTCAGCAAGCCTTCTCCGTACTGTTCGCGGGCTGACATCTGTACCCCGAACGATACGCAGTCGGTGAGAGGTCTCAACAGATGTGTGGAAGCGGTTTCTGAGGGTCTGCATAACAACGAAACGATCATCAGCTGGACCTGTCGCTCTTGGACGGCCTGATCCCGGCCTCCTAGTGTAGCTTCCTGTCTCCCGGTATCTCTGGACTGCCCGCCGAACCGTTGTTTCAGGCAGCTCGAGGACTCTGGCCGCGTATCGCTGGCTTCGGCCGTCCTCAACCAAAGCAATAATCCGAGCGACTACCACGGCATCCAAAGCCATTTTACTTTCTTAAAAATATTGTTTTTCAAGAAAAAAAAAGCACTAATGAAAATTGAATACAACTGAATATGTAACTGGAGACAAACTGATAAAGTTCATATTTTATTTATCGTTAATCCTAGAGAGAATTATGAACTTTTCCCCAAAAGGATTAAAGCATAGTAATGCCCTTTGACCTATCATATACCTGTTATTACTTCAGGCTCAAAAATATTTCTTTAATCTGCACTTTTTACGTACAATTCAAGGTGCGCCGGTTTTTTTGACCGCCACTGTATTTTGCAGAAAGTTGTGAAAGAAGTTTCCAATTAAAGTATATTCATTAACAAATAAATGGTCAATAAGAATTTCCGATCAGTTCAAATCAAATATTAGATTTCAACTATTGTGTTTTTTGTTTTTCTAGAAATAAATTAACAGAAATAAATGAATTCTATAGAAGGCAAAGGTCACTTAGGATCCTATTTAAAACTGCTTGACAACTTGAACAATATTTCCAAATATTAATAATATTTTAAATCATTTAATATCAATCTATTTATATGATAATATTTCTGTTATATATACACAAATATTTTACAAATCATCGCTGAATTGGCTGGCAAAATTTGTCAATAAATAAAAGATGTGAAATTAGTAATAGAATTGTGTTAAACAAAAAAAAAAAATTCATATATTACATATTCTATTAAAAAAAACGCACACAATAAGATAGTACAATAAAAGCCTGCATAAATAAATTGAATTTAATTTTGTACTTGTTCATTCCTTTTGGAATGGTTATAATGAGGTAATATTTTTAGAATACAGGTAAAGATTTTATTTTAGCTGAATCAGTTCTATTGTTACAGTTCCAAGTATTCATATAATAATGGAAACTATATAGCTATTTATAGAAAATTTCTGCCAATTCATTATTGTATCCTTATTGAATTACTAGTTCTCTTCGATTATATATATATATATACACACACACACACAAGTTTACAAGCAATATACATGTAGTATTAAGTTTCATTAGAGTATGTTTACTTTAAAGTCACATGATATTTACAAACTTTATGCTTTTCCAAAGATTGTACTTGTTTCAGAAAGTTGTGTTCTTTCACAAACTTGATATCACATTGCTGATGAATAAATTTTCTTGTACTAATAAATATAATTATTTATTTATTGAAACACAATTTTCAAACTTGATGATTCCTTTTATTTTTAATAGAAAAAATAAATAAATGAATGACAGCATTGCTGAATTATTAATAATTTGATTTGTCAATTATATTTAATATGACACTGCTAAAGTAGTTAAAAGTTTTATAATGTAATAAAATAGGTTGTAAATTTGTTATTAAACTCCGTTGAACCTCAAACTTCATAGCAATATTGTTCTTCTGTAAGGCCAATTTCATGCCTATCAAACTTTGTAATAAAGATGATTAAGAGTGAATTGTCTGACCATTTGTTGGTGAAAAAAATTGTCTCTTTTACAACATTGAATTAACTTTTGTTGGAGATTTTATCAAATTGGCATTTTTGCATACTAGGTCAAGGATAATAGCATTTTATTTGTATTCCCAGATTTTTAGCTTATTAGACTGAAAAATTATAATCTGTTAAATGCCGTAAGAGAAAGTCGTCGTGAATGATTCGACACCAGATTTTTTCCTATGATTTTTTTCCGTTTTTATGGAGTAGATTAAGCAAAAAAAAAAAGTTTGATTTGTTTATTAATTTCCTTTTTCGATATTTATTTATTTTTCCTCTTTTTCTTACTTTTTGTTAGTAAGTGCTATTAATGTGATTGTGTGAAATTTTCACCAGAAATACAATTATATTTTTTCTATAATCGTTGAAAAATGTTACGATTATTACGCTGAATTTATTGAAGAAAGTTCAACAACTTTCATACACAAATGTTATTTATTTATTATTTTTTTTTTTAAAGGGAATATGCACTGAGACCTGAAATATATATATTGTGCCCACCAGAGTCTTCTCAGTGCATTGCCGTCCTCCTTGCAGTGTCTTGTAGCTACAGATAACTCTGCCCCTCACCTGACAGTGAGCTGTAGAGGTTCCTCGGAGGAGAAAATCTAAGGAGTAGAGTTACATACTATTTTCTCTCACTAGTGTGTGAAAGTAACATTATTCAACTGTAATCAGCCCGACATCTAGCGGCTATACGCGAAAACAAGTTCAAAACAAATCCCAGATGTAGCGGCTTTAAGGTTATACCAAACGGAACAGGTTATAGAGAGAGAGAGAGAGAGAGAGAGAGTATTCTGACTTGAATTAAAAAATACATTTACAGCATCCTGCACCTTTTCACAATTTTTTTATATTCATAAAAATTAAGAACCAATTTTTAATGTGATTACGGAAAAAAATATTAATATTCAACATGTGAATAAACTAGTTGTCGTGGTTGGTTCCGCAGAGCTAGAAAGCATCAGAGACATTTTCTGTGGTAGCCTGCTTCGTTTTGTGTTCATCGACCGGTTTCGAGCGTTCGTCCATCTTCAGGATGCGTTTTTCAGACAGTGTGACAACACAGAATTGCATAGAGCAAATTCAGTTTACACATTCAGTAGTGTGTAAACTGAATTTGCTCTATGCAAGTCTGTGTAGTGGAATCTATTATCGGATGTATCGGATCCCACCGCTGCCACCAGATGTAGTGGAATCAATTGTCGTGATTCCTGAGGTATGAAGTTAGATGTCTTGAAGAGGGATTTATTAGGCGGAAGTTAGTTTAAAGAGTTATTGCTTGAATTACTAACACTGAATTTATAAAAATAGTAATTTAAATGTGAGAAATGGTAACTATTAACATGAAATAATTAGAAATAAATAAGGGATAAACAACAAATAATTTAAAATGATTTAAAATAAATAAACTAATATGCACAACTATGAAAATAATTATATGTTAATCCTTGTATAGGGACGCGCTCGGAACTCAAGTATAACTGCTGCTGTCAAATGATGTTTAATGATACTCGTGTAAAATAAATGTTATAATGATCGTGATACTCGTATAATGATGAATGATATAATGATCCCCTCTTCCAGTGGGGCGAAGTTTATATTAGTCTTACTCACACACTGTCAAGTGTGTAAGTAAGTTCTCACACTAAGACATCTCTAGTAGCGTGCGACCTTGTGCGACCTTGGTTAGGTGATTCAGGTCAGTGGCGAGATTTGGTCGCCCATCGGCGACTTTCAAAGATCAGGTGGCTTCTGTTCAATAGACAGTGCTTTATCGGTGCTTGTCTTTGATACCTTTATATTGAAAAGGCAGCGGCCGGCTGTGGGGTCGCTAGTTATAAATTATTCTTTCCTTTTGTTATATTTTGTGAAGGCTTTGACATTGCTATGTCATTACATGTGTGTTGTCACACTGTCTGAAAAACGCATCGTGAAGATGGGCGAACGCCCGAAACCGGTCGATGACCACAAAATGAAGCAGGCTACCACGGAAAATGTCTCTGATGTGAATAAAGTATTTTTTTTGTTTACAACTCTCGTCCAGTTTGACCAAACACTGTGAAAACTCTGAAAATCGAGTCTTACTTCTTCTCACTTGTCAAAAATATAGATTTCGAAATTTTGTGGTTTGTGTGTAGGGGTGGGGGTGGGAGTGGGAAGGTCATAACTCAAAAACGAAAAAAAAAAAATCACAGAAAGTTCAAACTTGATATTTCTTGCTACCAGAGAGACCGGACAAAAAAACAAATCAACCCTAACGATAATATCACTTTCCTTTTTGAATTTTTCAGGTTTTATACGATTTTCTTGTAAACGATTCTTAAATATTTTCTCTAAATTGAGTTTTCATACTACCTATATGTTATGACTTTTATTTGATTCATTTTTACAACTGATAATTCATTTAAGTTTGTTTCGGGGTGAGGTTAGACTTCCTACTAAACATTAAAGTGTCATTTCAGTTTATTATCATACGATTTTTATCATCTATATAATATTGCTATTAATTAAAAACGGACTGCAAAAATTCTGAGTTTGAAAAAAAAATCTGTTGACCTGAATTTGCATTTTTACTGAACAATTTTTAGTTTTCTACAATTTTCCCCATAAAGACATCAACTGATTTCATTCAACTTGGTACACTATATTAAGTACACTTCTTTTTAATTGTTTTATTAAATATTTACAGCTACATAAATAAATATGTAACAAGTAAATAGGCTAATAAAAGTATGAACAATGACATGACGGTCATGAATGGTAGTTATCCAATGACAACTACCATTAGTCACCCAGAAGGTCGCGGGGTCAACGACGTTTCAATCGCCTTGTAGGATTGCCTGTAAGTGTGGTGGAGGCGAGGGTTTGGACGAGAGGATTGGGATGAAGGGGGAGTCTGCTGTGGAATTTCTTGTACCGAAGCTTTGCCTATATTGTGGACAAAAGGAATCTTCAGATCTGTGTGGAAGTACACTTCTTAGAATTAACACTTGATTTGAGAAACGAGAAACTTGATGTTAAAGGGGTCACTCTTTTACAGAAATATTTTATTAAGTTTTCCCACCAATATATAACACTAGCTAACCCGACCACGCATCGCTGTGGCTCAGTCTGATTTTTAGGCTTAACCATGCGTGATTTTGTTTCGATGCTTTGGAATACCCTGTCTACTAATTCTTCTTTTAAATGTACAATGTTGCAGAAATTAGATGGGAAGGTGATATTTCCCGTTTCTGGATTTGTAGGAGCAGTGCCGTTACCGAGTTCGAGTAATTTTTGTCTTGAAAATATGGCAGCTGTTGGATCGTTTTGAAGTTGAACTCTCATATTCGTTGTTAAATTTTTTTTTTTAGTTTGCTCCAAAGAGTTGAATATTTCAAGCAGGCATGCAATTCATCAGCTGATGTTGAGCGAGGTATCACTGGAAGCGTTTGCCTGAAGTCACTGGCTAGTAACACCAATGCTCCACCAAATGGAAGTTGATTATTTCGCAAGTCTTTCAATGTATGGTCTAATGCTTCCAATGACTTCTTATACGCCATTGTACACTCATACCATACAATGATTTTCCACGTCCGAAGAACCTTTCCCATTCCTGATGTTTTAGAAATGTTACATGTTGGGTTTTCTGTGAAGTGCATGTTTAAGTCATGACAGTTTAAGAACTGAATGCGCTGTTATATCTCCTTCTATCAACGTAGCAGCATTACCTGAAGAAGCAAGTGCTAACGCAATACGGCCATTTGAACGGATTTTAACCAGGATTAAGGAAATTAAGAACGTTTTTCCAGTTCCAACTGGAGCGTCCAAAAAGTAAATCCACCGGATTGGTTGGTCACAGCTTGTATGATAGTATCAAATGTTATCTTTTGTTCTTGAAGGAGTTTGAGTGTATTTTCTTGGACGAGTTATGTCATTTCTGGTCTATGATTGTTTTCTGAGCAGTTCTCTGTCGAATGTTGCATTGATCGACCTATTCGGTACTGTTACGTTCAATAGTGCTAACAACTTGCCACACATTGCAAGGCAAAGATCCTCAATGAAGATTAGCGCGTCATTGTATATATCTTCTGTGAAATCCAAGCCATGATTGCGTTTCTTGACGTATTCTTTGCAGAATATCTTCGGCAGAGAGCGTGCCACGATCGCAATGCGTCTGAGTCTGTCTATTTCTGCCAACCTGGCGAAACGCTCGAAGAAGTTCCCATTTCCGTGGGAACTTCGGAATAAAAAGTATATATAAACAATCTTATATAGAAATGCAACGTTGTGTAAAAATTTCAAGTCAATCCATTGACTATTTTTCGAGTTTTGCGGCCATAAACATACGGATGCTGAATTTTTATATATATAGATATATAAATTGTAATGGGAAGATTCGTGAGGATCCGAAGAATCTAGTTACCCGCTACCTTGGCCAGACTAGGGAGGGAGAATTCCATATATTTTTAGAGCTTACACAGGGACAGTACAGAACAGCTATCGACACAAGTCAGTCAACATCATTCTACTTTCTAATACTCAGCCAGTCTGTCTCTCTCTTTATTATCCTCTCGCTACATTATTCTTTAACTTCTATTTACAGTGTATGTTCCTAGTAGTTTTGTGTTTCTATTCGATTATACAGTGTACAGTTACATCTATTAGTTTATTTATTCGTCATCATTCCTAAATTGATTCTCTCTAATTCTCTTCCTTCTCACATCCATTATAAACATCAAAGACAACTAATCATTTAGGGAAAAATCTGATATGAAATACTCACACGACTTTTCCATTAATTTAATAGCAAAGTTTTCTTAAAAACTATAACGTTTGCAAATGTTCAATTGGGTTTGCAATAAAAAAGTTACTAGAAGTTACTTCTCATATGTATATTAGAATGTAACAATTATGGAAGCGCCAATTATGACTGAACCAATAAAGCTTGTAACAGCAACAGTTTAAATTTTAACCTAACTGATAATTTTAACCAAAAAGCCCTTAAAATAAGTTTAACCGGGAACAGTTTAAGTTTATGCAGTTAACAATTTCCAATTTCAAGAAAATCTTGCAGCCTTATTTACGAGAAAATTCCAAAAAAACACAAAAACTAATTCAGATACGTCCCTACATCTCTTAATGATTTTCCACTACATAGGTTAAACTCATCGCTAAATCTTCTCATCAACAACCTCCACCAAGTAGAATATATACAAACTGTTATTATTATAAATTCTATTTCGATTTAAGTAATATTTGTTATAGTAATTTTCTTGTTTTTAATTTTAAAGTTTCAATAATTGAGAGATTTTGCGAGTTTCATTAATAATGTTTTTTTACTTTCTCTTACTCCTAGTAAAGAGGAAGTATTGTAATCGTGTCAAATTTTCGATATCGAGTTTTCACCGGAAATATCTGTTTTGAGGTCCCCTGAGTCCAAAAAAGTGGTTTTAAAAATGGTCTTTGTCTGTGTGTGTGTGTGTGTGTGTATGTGAACAGCATAGCTCAAAAACGAAAAACCGTAGAAAGTTGAAACTTAATATTCCGTTTAGGTACCACCATGGCATCTGACAGTGGGTCAGCGATCAAAATTCCTCAACCGGAAGTACCACTTTACTTGTTTTTTTTTTTTTTTTACTTTTTTGCATTTTTCTCAAAAATTGCTCCGACGATTTTCTTCAAACTTAATATATCAAGTACACATACAAACATCTACAACTTTTATTTAAAATGTTTCTCTGGGGAAAAGGGCAGTTATGGGGGTGGGGTTGGGTTAGCTTTTCCTCTAAAATGCTATTTCAGTTTATTAAACAATTCTATCATCTAAATAATATTAATTAGAATTGAATATGATGTTGAAATTCCAAGTTTAAAAAAAAAATCGGATAACCGGAAGTGCTTTTACTTTACCACCTTACTAAATGATTTTTTCACTTTTTCGCAATTTTCTTAAAAATAAGGGCTCCGACGATTTTCTT
This sequence comes from Triatoma infestans, assembly GCA_011037195.1. Classification (NCBI taxonomy): domain Eukaryota; kingdom Metazoa; phylum Arthropoda; class Insecta; order Hemiptera; family Reduviidae; genus Triatoma; species Triatoma infestans. The sequence continues at coordinate 215,302 of JAAEAF010002324.1, forward strand.
GAAACTTCCTATATAAACTAAACATACAGAGATTTACAACTTTTATATATTTTTCTCTAAAGTGCTATCATAGTTGATTTTTACAATTCTATCATCCAAACAAAATTAATTAGAAATAAATAGATGGCCAAAATTCCGAGTTTCAAGAAACATAGTAAACCGTAATTGCGCTTTTACTGAACAGTTTTCGACGAATTTCATTAAATTTGGTACACTAGGTATAAAATTTTCAATTATAATTTTGAGAACTGGAGTAAGAGAGAGTTGTGTGAGTTGTTTCACACCAGATTTTTTTATATATTATATAGATCTATTAATATCTAATACTATAGATATATATATAAAATGTATGAATACTGTTGAAATAAAATTATTCGAAATTATTATCTTTGTTTTGTGTGGATTGGAGAGGGGGGGAGCGATTGACGGAAAAAACATGCTGACTGAGATATAGGCGGATAGAGTTAAATGCACACCTAAATAAATATACATCAGTAATTGATATATGTGTTACATTTTTACTATTAGAGATTCAAAACTACGAATGATTATATTTCAAAGATCAATTTAAATTAAAAAAAAAGGTCAAGTATTCGAAATATTTGATTTTTTTCTCACTCTCTCACTGAATAAGTCATTTTTGAAGGATATAATAAAATATTGAATGAAAGATAAAAATTAAATGAGGCATGAAATAATAAATTATTTCTCTATTGATTGAAATATAGGCTGGTGAAAGTTCCCAGCCAAGGCGCTAGATGTCTCTCAAATACATTATTATAGGCACTAGTGTTCCCCCATTTATTCTTAGCTTATTATTTTTTAATAATGTTTAAAAAAAAAAAAATATTGATAGGGTTAATTTTACATAAAATTGAAGCAGTGAAAATTTATTATTTATGTTTTATCGTGGATAAAAATCAACTATCTTAACAAGTTTTTCTATATATGGCTTGCAGTTTCAATAGGAAAACATTTTAATCGTACAATTTAAAATGTCAAATATGAAAATTTTAAATGAAAAAGAAAAATAGTACGCAACATGAATGCCACTTTAGAAAGATTTTTAAACAAGTTTTTACTTCCTCTTCGTATAAAATTTTGGAAATTGAGTTTTTACCGGAAATACATGTTTTGAGATCCCCTGAGATTGAAAAAGTGGTTTTCAGAAATTAATATGTATGCGTGTTTTATTAAGATTATTTCAAAAATTGGAAAATTGCAGAAAGCTGAAACTGGTATTTCATTTAGCTCATGCATGTGAACTATCTGCCAATAAAATTTTTGCCAATATCGGTCGACTGAAAGTACCACATTATTGAAAAGATTTTGCAGTATTTTGCGATTTTATGAAAAAAATGCCTTCAACGAATTTCTTTAAAATTAGTTTATCAACTAAAAAAAAAAAAAAAAAAAATCTGGTGTGAAACACTCACACAACTTTCTCTTGCTCCAGTTTTCAAAATTGTAATTGACAAATTTTATAGTTTGTGTACCAAATTTGATGAAATTCGTTGGAGTTCGTCGAAAACTAAAAAAAAAAACAAGTGCAGTAAAAGCGCACTTCCGGTTTACTTATTTTCTTGAAACTCGAAATTTTGGACATCTATTTATTTATAATTAATTTTGTTTGGTGGTAGGATTGTGTAATCAACTAGGAAGCACTTAGAGTAAACTGTAACCCCATCCCTCCCCCAAAAGGGCTCTTAAATGAATTTTTCCAGAGAAATGTTTTAAATAAAAGTTGTAGATCTTTGCACGTGTAGTTGATATTCAAAATTTAAAGAAAATCGTCCGAGCCATTTTTGAAAAAAATTGCAAGAAAGTTAAAAAAATACCAGAAAATCTGAAAAATCCATTTTTAGTAAAAATCGCACTTCCGATCATCCGCTTTTTTTTCAAACTCGGAATTTCAACAACACATTTAATTCTAAATAATATTGTTTAGATGATAGAATTGTACAGTAAACTGAAATAGGACTTTAGAGGAAAACCCACCACCACTTCCCCCCTAAAAGTGTCCTTGAATGTATTTTATCGGAGAAATGTTTCAAATAAAAATTGTAGATCATTGTAAGTGTAATTGATATATCAAGTTTAAAGAAAATCTTTGGAGCCATTTTTCAGAAAATTGCAAAAAAGGAAAAAAAAACATATTTAGCAAAGTGGTACTTCCGGTCGAGGAATTTCGACCGCTGGTTTACTGTCGGATCCCATAGTGATACCAAAACGGAATATCAAGTTTCAACTGTTTCCGATTTTTCGTTGTTCAGCTATGCTGTTCACAAACATACATACACAGACCATTTGCTAAAAACCAACTTTTTTTTGGACTCAGAGGACCTCAAAACGGATATTTCTGGTGAAAACTCGATATCGAAAATTTGACACGATTACAATACTTCCTCTTACCAGGACTAAGAGAAAGTAAAAAAGATCTATAACATTTTTGATTTGACAAAATTCATTTAAGGCAAATTCTGGGATAGGGGTAACTTTAGGCTTTCCTCTCAAATGCTATTTGCATATTATATTATACGATTATATTGTCTATTATAATATCGATAAAAATTTCATATTAAATTCCAAGTTTGAAGAAAATCGACTTACCAAAAGTACCTTTTTTTTTTGTGGCTTAATTATCTTAATTATATATCGTATGCACGCACGTACGTATGTTCATTTTCAATTAGTTTGTGAAATTTACATACTGGATGCTAACGTATAAATAAATAAATGAAGCAGAACTAATTATATTGCAGAATTGAAAATGTCGTATGATTGTTTTTTTGTTTTTTTTTATGATTTTTTTAGGGTCATTCAATAAGTAACGAGACAAATCGCTGTAGCTCAAAAACCATTTATTTAATCAATACAAAACTTTGGCTACTTTTCAACATAGTCCGTAGCAACATTTATATACATTTGTCCCATAGTTTTTCTAATTTGTGTATACCTCTGGGATAAAATACTTTGGGTTGATCTGGAAGCCACTTTTGCACCTGATTTTTAACATCTTCATTGGATTGAAAATGTTTCCTACGTAGAGCCTCTTTAAAGGGGTCCAAACAAATGGAAGTTCGATGCGGTGAGATCTTTTTCAATTAAACATCGTGCTTTCAACTGTTGACTGATTTGAAACCTGGTTTCTTTATGCGCGTCCATAAGTTTGTCCTGGAACCCATCTCGCACAAGTTTTCTTGTTCTGCAGCTTATTCTGAATAATGTTCCCGAACTAGCGTGCACTTCTTCAGCTATCAGTTCATCAATAATACGCTTGTTTTTGCAGGAAGTTGCAACTTCAACCGGACGTCCACTTCATTGCTCATCGCAGACACTTACACGGCCACTTGTAACCCATTTTGTAAACATTCGAACGGTTCAAACAATCATTCCTTCTTGGATTTCACTACCTTTGATACACTCTGCAACTAAAAATCTAATCACTGAGCGTTGTTCTTCCGATGTGCAATGCTCGAGAGGATTCGCCATTGTTAACTGAATATATTTGAGGTTTTGCTTACCAAATACTCTTGAACAGCTGATCTGAGAAACTAAGTACAAGGATGCCAACTTGACGCACTGAAACTATTGTATTGATTAAACAAACCGTTTCTGAGCTACAGCGATTTTTTTCTCGTTACTTATTAAATGACCTTCGTATAAACTGATAAAGGATATGACTGACGAGGCTTCCTGGGTCGCGCCACCTGGGACACGCGACACAATCATAAGACAGTTTACAATTGGGCGTTCACAGTGGGTGGCGCCACTCTACAGCTATGTGGATTTCTAATCAGTCAGTCACACGTGGTCTGTAGGAAGCGGACACAGCGATGGAAATGCTTGATGTGAAAGCCTTTATAATTGAAATCCATGCCGTGGGTGGCGCTTCACAGGTCGCGAATGAAGTGGCGTCAAAATAACTCGCCCGACTCGGGTAGCGCTACCCAGGAAGCCTTGTCTGTCAAAGCCCTAAATCAACAAGGATATTTAGTTTTGAAAATAATTAATCAACACCAAAGTAGTTATTAAACAATTTTTTTACTTTTTAACAACTGAATACTAGACAAATCTATCATGGATATTATGAAACTTTGTTAGTTTTGCTATTGACCACTAGAATAAAATGACATCCTTCTATTGTTTAGAAACAGTAGTAGATTTATTTGATATATGCCCACTGTAACAATGGCAGGCAATAGATTATTGTGATTCTGTATAACTCGGATGTTATTTAATAATAATATCTAATAATAATAATAATGAAAATAGAAAAATAGATTTTCAAAAAAATAACATGCAACTTCCTTTTGTGATAATTTGTATCTATAAAGCCAATTAAAATAATTCAATCAATTAAAAATAATAATTAACTAATTATTTTGCCGGATCTAGTCAATTAAACATGTCAAGTTTATTTAGGCCAATATAATTATATTTAAAATCCAAATCTTAGGACATTTATTTTTAACACTGTCAATATCAATGTATTTTTTCATTTTCAAAAAATCTAAAGCAGACCGTATGATGAAATAAATAAAGTTACTTCTAATTTGGGTGATTCATGCTGCTCCTACTCTGTTCATAAATTAATATTGAAGGAACGTTTTGGCTTGTTAAATAATTCATTAAGCCTAATCATTTCATCTGTATGATAAAAAAAAGAAGCATATTTTATTAACCATATTGTGGGTAGCATTTTTTTTTTCTACGTACGTATTATCCTCCATAATAGCTGTGTCAATATTTGGACAGTTTAGCTGTTACCTCCCTTTCATTTTCGATAAATGTACTTTGTACATAATGTATAATATCTTCAAAAAACGAGATATTATTTCAATTAACTGTAGCATGTTTTCTGTGTTTGGCTGATCAGAGTTCAACTTTTGGGTCTCATGATAACTAAGAGAGTACATTAGCCAAACATGAAAACACGTAAAATGAATGCTACACAAATATACCATGCACCATGTGCAAATATACTCGCCGCTATGTGGAATAACTTCTTCGAGTCTTATTTGTCTCATTGTTTAACGGACTATATTTACTCGTTGGTAAAAACTACAGGACTGTGTTTTAACTAGAAGAAATGAGCAGATTTAAGACAGACAAAAGAAGAGAAATTTGGACAATAAATCGGAAATAATGTTAGCGTTCTGGTCCTCTTAATTAAATAAAAAAAAATCTGGTGTGAAACACTCACACAACTTTCTCAAAATTATAATTGACAAATTTTATAGTTAGTGTACTAAATTTAATGGAATTAGTCGAAAACTGAAAAAAACTGTTCAGTAAAAGCCCACTTCCGGTTTACTAATTTTCTTGAAACTTGGAATTTTGGCCATCTATTTCATTTCTAATTAATTTTGTTTGGATGATAGAATTGTATAATCAAAATGGACAGCATTTGAAGCAGAAAAACATAACTCCACCCCTTCCCCAAAAGTGCCCTTAAATGAATTTTCCTAGAGTAATGTTTTAAATAAATGTTGTAGATCTTTGTATGTTTAGTTTATATAAGAAGTTTAAAGAAAATCGTTATCATTTTGAGAAAATCGCAAAAAAGTGAAAAAATCATTTAGTAAAGTAGTAAAGTAAAGGTACCTCCGGTTATCTTATTTTTTTTTTAAACTCGGAATTTCAACAGCATATTCAACATATTCGAATTAACATTGTTTAGATGACAGAATTGTCCAGTAAACTGAAATAGCACTTTAGATGAAAACCTAACCCCACCCCTCCGCCATAACTGCCCTTAAATAAATTTTCCCAAAGAAATGTTTCAAATAAAATTTGTAGCTCTATGTATGTGTAGTTCATATACCAAGTTTGAAGAAAATCATCGGAGCCATTTTTGAGAAATACGCAAAAAATTAAAAAAAAAATCAACTAGTAAAGTATTACTTCCGGTCGTGGAATTTTGACAGATAACGTACTGTCCAGATTCCATGGTGATATCTAAACGGAATATCAAGTTTCAACTTTCTATAATTTTTCGCTTTTTAAGCTATGCTGTTCACATACATGTACACACAGAACGCTGAAACCATTTTTTTCGGATTTTGAGGACGGATATTTCCGGCGAAAACTCGATATCGAAAATTTGACACGATTACAATACTTCCTCTTTACTAGGAGTAAGAGAAAGTAAAATAAATTGTTTTTTTTTTTAGTTCCAATAAAGTATTATTACATGTGCAATAAGATCAATATGCAAAACTTAATGGAATTATTATAAAGTTGAATAAAAATGAAGAAAATCAAATGAGAGAAAATAAATAAATAAAACTACGAAACATGCACAGAAAGAAAACAATCGCAGAAAGTTCAAACTTGTTGTATCATTAAATTGCTGTGGTGCTACTAAGAAATCTGACATTATTAATTCAGTCAATATCCGTTAACCCGACTCTGCTGAATGGATTTTCAATTTTTCACAGTTTTACGCACAGAAACGGTTTCCTTTATACGTTGTTCAATTAGCACGCTTATAGATACAATTTCAAAACTCTTTACTAGTTTAATTTTGGTTACACTAATTAGCTGAGTAAACAAAAATAATGTATTTACATGAATCACCGGGCCAGTTTTAGAAAACCCTTATTCAACCATTGATAACATATTTTATTTTAATTAATTTTGAATTTCTCTTAAGGTGGCTACACATGTAACTGCAAACTTGAACGTTATAACATGCACAGGTCTTTTGCGCAAGTGTACATGTGATCCACACGGCTCATGTATACTTGAAGAGTGTCAGCAGATGTTTGAAAGATGGCGACGATGAACGAAGACGACGCGCTCGCTTTAGCTGCTCTTGTTTTAATTTACAAAAGAAAAAGTCAACGAAAAGATCGTTCTTTGTGGTGTAAAGAATGGCTGAAGAAACGAAAAAGCTATTCACACATTAATTTATTAAGTGTGAATAAATTAACAGTGTTCACTTTGATAAATGTGAATAAATTCTTCCATAATTTCTCTGTGACCCTTCCTAAAATCAACCGACATAATGATAAAATAATATCGCCTTTATATGGACTCGAAAAGTAAAACAAACGTTTGCTTTGGCGTGCACGAGACTGACACAGAGGTTGCACAAGTCTGCTACACACGTTCAGTTAAACATGAACAAGATGGCGCGCACAAGTATGCAGTATGAAAGTTTAAACATTTTCTGACTTGTGCAAATTTTTCATAGAAACGACCAAGTATGCCTGTACAAGCCGACTGCGCATGTATACCGTTGAATTATGCAGTTACGTGTGTAGCCAGCTTTACTGTCTAGTAAGAGGAAGTATAGTAATTGTGTCAAATTTTCGATATCGAGTTTTCACCGGAAATATCCGTTTTGAGGATCCCCGAGTCCAAAAAAGTGGTTTTTAGCAAATGGTCTGTGTGTATGTGTACGTATGTGAACCGCATAGCTCAAAAATGAAAAATCGTAGAAAGTTCAAACTTGATATTCTGTTAGGTATCACCATGGGATTCGAACGGTGGGTTATCTGTCAAAATTCCTCAACTGAAAGAACCACTTTACTGAATGATTTTTTTTATCTTCTCAAAAATAGCTCCAACGATTTTTTTTAAACTTGGTAAATCAACAACACATACAATGAGCTACAACTTTTATTTGAAACATTTCTTCGGGAAAATTGATTTAAAGGTACTTTTGGGGAAAGGGGTGGGGTTACGATTTCCTTTAAAGTGCAAGTTCAGTTTAATACACATTTTCTAACACCTAAATAATATTAATTAGAATTAAATATGTTGTTGAAATTCTGAGTTTAAAGAAAAATTGTTAAACCGGAAGTCTGTTTTTACTGAAGTTTTTGTGATTTTCTCCATAAATACACCGACGAATTTCTTTTAAATTTTGTATACTTACTATAAACTTTGTCAGGAACCATTTTTGACAGTTAGTATAAGAGAAACTTGTGTGAATTTTTCACATCAGATTTTTTAAAATTAAATTAGCTAACAAAAATGCAAAATTCTTGTATTCATTTTTCATTGGTATTTGATTATACAGGCACTCCCTCTTTTTATAAACTATCAAATTGCTATTCTATCAAATTGCAAAAAAACCATCAAGCATAATTATTAATGTCCATAAAAAAAAAATGCATATTTGAATGAGTAATGGCGCAGTACACGTGGCATTATACAATAATTTTCATGTGAAACAGGTTTAATACAGGGCTGCTTACTTAGCACACTTTTATTTAGTTTATTTATAAACTATTTTTATATGATAAGATCGGTGGCAGCATTTGGGTAAATAAGGTTAATATTATTAGGCTGTTGGCCCCTATGCGGATGATGTGGTCATTTTAGCTTCTAGTAAAATTGAATTTGTCTATTTGGAAAATATGGAATTTAAAATTAAATTTATCTAATTCAAAAATAATATTTATTGCATAATAGAGGGAGTCCTTGGATTGAATGGAAAATTTTTTACCATGAAAAACATATTAAATTGCCATTACATGCAAATACTTAGGAATTACCTTAACACCAAAACTATCACTTAATTTTCATTTAACTAAAAAACATACTACAAAAAAATTTAATAATAATTCATTAACGTCATTAATAACAATGGACAATATCCCTATTTCAAGAAAATTGAAATTATTTAAAGCAGTTTTTTCGGACAATAGTCTGTTATGGAAGTCAGATATGGGATTATCAGCCATACGAAATAGTAGAAAAGTTATTGCATTTCTTCGAAAAAAAAAAAAATAACATTGTCAATGAATGCTGCCAGCAGATAATCAATAATGAAACGAATCGTAACAGGATTTTCCCCCATTAACTCTCAAAACTATTTTGATTATGCAGTGAAATACTTTTAACAAGAAAACGCTTAACATGAAAAATCAGTTAACATGAAATCATACTGTGGTCCTGCGACAAAATATGTAATTTCACATATTTTTTTTCTTTTAACACGAAACAAATATCGCTTAACACGAAAAGATTTCACCACCCGGACGAACAAAATATACCTGTTTTCTGTAATCATATCGTCACGCAGATTTTTTGGCTTATTGTTTTTTCGTTAGACGGAACAAAATAAACAATGGCTGCCACTGTTGCTAAGTTTCCGCTGCAACTAGGTAAAGGCAACGCCATTGTCAAAACATTTCAATTAGTTATCGTATTCGGTAAATTTTCCGATTTTTTCAAAATCAGCGATTTTTTTGTAATTTTAATACTTAAATTCTTTTTTTTTACGAGTACAATGGCAGAGAAATGGGGACAAAAACAAACCTCTATTTTATCGTTTAACACGAAAAAATATTTCGATCCCCTCAGTTTCGTGTTAAACGTTTTTCACTGTATTTTGAATGTAATGAAGCTATCATGTGTGGACGGCTTCTCAAGTTATTGGCACTTGAAACGATCAGTATTTTGGTTTAATGATTTGAAAAGTATTCCACTTCTTCAAAATTATTAAATATTAGATGAATTACTTATTGAAAATGCAATGTTAAAAGTGACTATAATATATCTATATTTAAAATCGAAATGTCACTATAATATATCTATATAAAATGTTAAATCATCGACACAGTGAAAAAATGAATTTTAATAGTTTGCTAAATTTTAATAATCATATTAAATGGATAACGCAAACTAGATATGAGTTATTATTGTATTGAGAAGAGATTAGATCAGTGGAAGCGTGCTGGACTCTAACGCTGGTTTCGAGTCCAGCATTGCTGGCCTTATATTTTCTCTTCGTAGGAGCCTCTATAAAGCTGATGCACAATGTTGTCTGAACCAGAGAATACGTCCGGACGGCGGCAGGACACTGAGAAGCCTCCGGGCGCCAATGACCAACCAGAGATTTTGATGCTTCCCTCCCCCCCAAAGAAAAAAAGTAGGCATTTCAATAAAACTGATGAACTATTAAAGTATACACTGTGTATGCTAAATGAAATAGAAGATATTTATCACTTGTGGCGAGGTGCTCAGTATATTAATGGAAATTAGAAGGTTGTATTTTAATATGAACTGGACTCCCAAGCCGCCATACTCACCCTGGCCTCTAGTATTACCCAGTTAATATTAGAAGGATGGAGGGCTGTTTTCCAATGGGTGCCTAGCCACTCCGATATTCTGGGCAACGAGCAAGTAGGCTGGCTAGCGAAGGAAGGTTGCTAGCTTGCCTGAAGCCTGAAGGCCCAGCAACATTTCACCAGACGATTAGAGAAATAAATAATAAAATGAAAGAAAAGGTAGAAATCGTCTGGAAAAATAAAGCTTCAGGAAAAAGCTGGGAGAATTTATTACACGACCCAATTCCCTATGACCTTCCACGCAGTGACTTCACGACAAACTTCCGACTAGCCACTGGGCACGACTATCACCATTGAATAGGAGTTAAACCATCTCCCACCTGTCCGCTATGTGACCGCGGTGCGGAAATGGGTGCTGCCCACCTAATGACTTGTGCCGGATTGCATGTGTAATGTGATAACAAGAAGGAGTGATAACAAGAAGGAAAAGATATAATTTTTAAATTATAAAAATTATAACTTGTGGTGCCAGCCAGTCGCTATTATTCAGGGCAAGAGCCGCGGTCAGTGCACGGTCAAAGGGACCGCCAAAGACACACCGCTAAAACCCTTTCAACAAAATCCCTTTCAAAGGGGTCATTATACGGTCAGTGTACAGAAGCCAGCTGGCCGATATACAAGGATCAACAAACACTCAAAAGACCACCTGGATACAGTCCTTTGATAACCGCCATCATCTGTTGCCACACTGGTCACCGACATATTCAAGACCTAGGGTCAACACACGGCAAGAGATGTTTTAGTGTGACCCGTAATTACACACTTGTCAATATGTGAGTGATGCCAATATAAACGTCTTTCCACAGGAAGAGGGGATGAGTATTCTTCAGTATTTTATCAGCGTTTCATCAGTATTCTACCAGTCATATACGACATCAGTTCATACATAGCGAGCTCGTCTTTATCTAAGGTTTTAAACATATATTTATTCATCAATCATTATAGTTGTGCATTCTAGTTACCATTTAAATCATTTTAAATTAATTGTAGTTATATCTTTTCAAACGTTTAAATTATTGTTAAAAAATATAGTCTATTTTCGTAAATTAGTAGTTCATATTTTGAGTAACAACTCTCTAAAAATCTCTAACTAACTCCCAACCATTCATCGCATCATAACCCTCTTCAAGACATCTGATCCCATTACACATGACGAAGGCAAAGACGAACTTGTCTCACACTGGAAACAAAAATCAAACAGATATTGGACTGCCTGAAAGAACATGGGAACACTCCCTTCACAGTCGGCGTAGGGAAGAAAAAAATTAATATGAATTATATGTCATTAGAAACATTTATTGAAATATTCGAATAAATAGCAATTATTGAGTTTGGTTGAGTTTAGCACTTTATTCTAGGGATTTTCTTTTAACTAAGTGCGTGAACTACACATACAAAGAGCCTACAACTTTTATCTGCAATATTTCTCCGGGTAAAAGTCATTAAAGGGGACTTCTGGGGGCATAGTTGGGGTTATGTTTTCCTCTAAAGTTCTATTTTAATTTATTATTATTATTATTGTCCTATCTCGGGTGGGCCATGTCCCGGCACTGCAGCCAACAGAGGCTTATTGTGCCACCCCCGATGGTTCCTAGTAGACAAACCCTCCCTCCTTAAGGAGTTTCAGGGCCTTCATCACCAGGTCGTTTTGAGCTACTATCTCCTCAGGTCGCAAAGTACCGAAGGTTTCATACCTCAATCTGATTATTGCTACGCAATCGAACAACAGGTGGGAGGCCGTTTCCTCCTCTTCCTGACATAGTCTGCACAAGGGTTCCGCTCGGATGAGTCCTACCTTGTACAGATGTTTCCTGAACCTGCCATGACCCGTAAACAGTCCCGTCACCAGAGAAATCTGGCTCCTACTCAGACCAAGGGTCATTCGGGTTCTTCGTTTACACAGTCCTGGCATCATCCTTTTACTGTGTTTTATTATATAATTGTGTCATTTAAAAAAAACTTTGAATATAATTTTAAATATGTTTCCAATATTTCGAGTTTGAAAAATCGGGTAACCGGAAGTACGTTTCTACTGAACAGTTTTTTTTCCCTGTTTTCACGGTTTTTTTCCATAAAAACACCAACGAATTTAATTAAAACTATATGTTAAGAAAAATTTTCAATTATAATTTTGTTTAACTGCATGCGCAGCAAGTGAAAGTCGAATGAGTGTTTCACACCAGATTTTTTTTCAGTAATAACAAGAAAGAAAAACATTGTTTTCTTCACCTTATCATATAAATATAAAATAAATGGCCTTGGATTTTTTTGTATTATTTAAAATCAAACAAAACAAAAGACTAAACGATGGCAGTTAGTAGTGGTTGAAATCCCTGCTGCTGAGTCAGTCCTTCAGGGAAAATTTTTCTTAGTTGTTGTGGCTGGGCCCGCAGAGCTGGAAAACATAGAGATCTTGTCCGTAATAGCCTGCTTCTTTTTTATGGTCCTCCACCGGTTTTGGGCGTTCGCCCATTATCAGGATGTTTTTATCAAAACAGTGTGATAACATAGACTTGCACAGAGCAAATTCAGTTTATAACCAGCGCACGTACACACATTAAAAAAAGACATTCAGTAGATATTTTTTTTAGGGAATAGTGCACTGTGATCTAAAGATCTATTGTGTCCCCCGGAGCCTTCTCAATTACAACGTTCTCTCGTTACGAACAAACTGCCTGCTAGTAGTGCATTTAAAAAAAAAAAAATGTTTAATTCAACATATTTAATTCTAGTACAGTCAGAACTGTTGGTCTCTACGTCAGACCTACACGTGGGAGTCCTGCGCGCTATCACTGAGCGGTGGATAATCGTAAGCCTAAACACATACATAAGATCTGTTAAAAACAATTTTTTTTTTACAGAAGACTTCAGTATATCCGGCGATAACTCTGTTTTGAAAATTTGATACTATTCCTACTACAAAATTAAGGAGTGATTACTATTAATAAAACTTATGATATAGAATACACAATCATTAACGATGAGTTAACCTTAATGAGTCTGACTTTCTCTTTGGAAAATGAGATCCTTAATCAAAAAGCAAAGCCCCCCACTAATACTAATGGTATTTTCCTTTGTTTTGAATGATTTTGATTCCCCGACTTAAATATATGACCTCAAGTATAAAGACGCCAGCTTCTAAAGTAAAACTTGGGTGCTAATTCCATTACTGATTAGACATGTCAGAATCACAATAAAGCGAACATTTGACTAAATATTAAATTGCCCACAAGGGGTATCTGTTGCATGCAATTACTTGTGGAGTAGCGACCCCACGGGGTTACCACAGCATAGTATTCCTTGCACTTCGTCAGAACAGTACACAATATACACTTAAGCTATATACACTCTACCCTTTACAGACAAAGACAAAAACTGTAAACAATCTAGGCGTAATTGGCGTAAGCGAAGGAAGAAGGAAGCGATTAGCTCAGTGATAGCGTGCTGGACTAGCAACGCAGAGGTCCCGGCTTCGAATCCAGCATGCTACCCTTAGATTTTCTCTTCCTAGAAGCCTCTACGGCTCCCTATCCGTCTATAGCTAGAGAACACTGCTCGGAGGCCGGCACTGCCCTGAGAAAGCTCCGGGGCGGGGGGGGGCGGCGGGGCACAATAAATCTTTCATGTCGCAATGCAATAATCTCCTATAACCTTCTAAAATATTAAATCTTCTTCTAGTACACTCTTCACAGGCTGATATGCCAAGATTTGTTTTACATTAAATCATTTGGAAAAGGACTATCTTTTAAATTTGATCGACTTACAATCAAACAAACTTTAAAAAATTGTTCCATTTAAAAGATAAACAAACTTCTCATTGATGTAATATTGTCGAAACTGAAAATAAACAAACAAATTGGTTGTTTTCTGTTTGATCGCTTATTTTGGTGACCTGAATACAAAACATAGTTCATTGGAAAACAAGATTTGATTAATAGCTGTCATGGTGTTCTGGATTTATCATTTGTTGTTCAAGACCTAGTTTAAAACATTTTAGTATATTTTCTAATAAATTTTTCATATTTACGAATGACGTAATTGATTTATAACTTTAATGTCTGTAAAATGTTTGGAGACTTTCAATTATCAAAATACTGGTGTCTGGAACACTCATACGATTTTCTATTACTGCAGTTTACAGAATTATAAATGACAAAATTACATTAAATTTATAATTTTTACGAAATGTTTATTTGTTTTCAATTTTATACGAAAATTTGAAAAAACTAAACTTAATAAAATGACATTTTTGAGGTAGCCATAACCTTCCCCTCCCTCATCAAATACTTTTTTAAAGGAACTTCTTCTGAAAATAGTTCCTAACGAAAGTCTCTGTATTCATAGTTGGTGAATCAAATTTAATAAAAATCTGTCGGTGTTTTTATGGAGTATACCGCAAAAAGAAATAGGCAAATGTTTCAGTAAAAACGCACTTCCTGTCAACCCGATGTTCTTCAAACAAGGAATTTTGTTGACATATTTAATTCTAATTAACATTATTTAAATGAGGGAATTATATAATAAACTAAGATAGCACTTGAGTGAGTGGAGAGATTAGCTAAGTGGTTAGCGCATTGGACTCCCACGCGGAGGTGCCGTGGTCGAGTCCAGTGCTACCTTTAGATTTTTTTTTCTTCCTAGGAGCGTTCACAGCAGTGTTGAACAGTATTGTCTGTAGCTAGAGAACACTGAATGTTGTCTGTGCACAATGAGAAGGCTCCGGGCGCTAATGATCATAGATATAGACGCGCCTCAAATTAAAAAATCTGGTGTGAAACACTCATACAACTTTGTCTTACTCCAGTTCTCAAAATTATAATTGACAAATTTTATAGTTTGTGTACCAAATTTAATGAAATTTGTCGAAAACTGAAAAAAAAAAAAACTGTACAGTAAAAGCGCACTTCCAGTTTACTGATTTCCTTCAAACTCGGAATTTTAGCCATCTATTTATTTCTAATTAATTTTCTATGGATGTTAGAATTGTATAATCAACTATGATAGTACTTTAGTGAAAAACATAACCCCACCCCTCTCCCAAATGTGCCCTTAAATGAATTTTTCCAGAGAAATATTTCAAATAAATGTTGTAGCTCTTTGTATGTGTAGTTGAAATACCAAGTTTAATAAAAATCGTTAGAGCCATTTTTGAGATAATCGCAAAAACGTAAAAAAAAAAAAAACTAGTAAAGTGGTACTTTCGGTTGAGGAATTTTGACAGATGACCCACTGTCGGATCCCATGGAGATAACTAAACGGAATATCAAGTTCAAACTTTCTACGATTTTTCGTTTTTGAGCTGTGCTGTTCACATACATACATACACACACGCACACACACACACTCACAGACCATTTGCTAAAAACCACTTTTTTGGACTCAGGGGACTTCAAAACGGACATTTCCGGTGAAAACCCAATATCGAAAATTTTACACGATTACAATACTTCCTCTTACTAGGAGTAAGGGAAAGTAAAAAAAGATAGCACTTCAGAGGAAAAAATAACCCCACCCCTCAATCAAAAGTCCCCAATGAAAATTCTCGGAGAAATATTTGACAAATTGTAAAGTAGTATAGCTCATTGTATATATTGTATACCCTCATAGTATAGGTGTATTTGATATTATAAGCTTAAAGAAAATTTTTGGAAAAAGGCTTTTTTAAAAAAAAATTGCTGAAAACTGAAACAACTGTTCAGAAAGGAACGCCAATTGGAATTTTGGAAATATATTTAATTCTAATTAATATTACTTAGATGATACAACTATATAATACATTGAAATAACACTTTAGAGGAAAACATAACCCCATCCCACATCAAAATGCTCCATTAAATGAATTTTCCCACAGAAATGTTTCAAATCAAAGTTATAATTCTTTGTATGCGTAGTTTAACAAGTTTGAAGAAATTTGTAAAAGCCGTTTTCGAAAAAACACAAAAAATTACTTTCTCTTACTCCTATAGTAAGAGGAAGTATTATAATCGTGTCAAATTTTCGATATCCAGTTTTCACCGGAAATATCCGTTTTGAGGTCACTTGAGTCCAAAAAAGTGGTTTTTAGAAAATGGTTTGTGTATGAGTGTGTGTGTGTGTGTGTGTGTGTGTGAACAGCATAGCTCAAAAACGAAAAACCACAGAAAGTTGAAACTTGATATTCCATTTAGGTATCACCATGGAATCCTCAACCGGAAGTACCACTTTACTAGTTTTTTTTTTTTTTACTTTTTTGCGACTTTCTCAAAAATGGCTCCAATGATTTTCTTCAAACTTATTACATCAACTACACATACAATGAGCTACAACCTTTATTTAAAACATTTCTCTGGGAAAATTTATTAAAGGGCACTTTTGGTGGAGGTGGGGACACGGTTTCCTCTAAAGTGCTAGTTCAGTTTATTATATAATTCTATCATCTAAATAATATTAATTAGAATTAAATATGTTTTTGAAAATCCCGATTTTCATGAAAATTAACAAAGCGGAAGTGCGGTTTTTACTGAAGTTTCTTTCAGTTTTTGTGATTTTCTCCATAAAAACACCAACGAATTTCATTAAATTTTGTATACTAACTATAAAGTTAGCCAATTATAATTTTGAATACTGGATTAAGAGAAAGTTGTGTGAGTGTTTCACACCAGATTTTTTTTTTTTTTGCCTCAGGTGATCTAAAAACGCGTATTTCCGGTAAAATCAGAATAAAAATACAAATACAATTTATAAATCTGGGTAAATGACAATTTTATTTTATTTTTTATTAATTAATATTCCTTTCTATAATAAATAACTATCGTAGTAATTAACATTCTCTTTAATGAATATAATTTTTTTTGTTTTTTCATCCACACATGAACAAATTATATTTATTCACATGTTTGGACTTGTTCCAGATGTTGTTATATAAAATATCATTTGCGGCCTTCAATTAAAAAGTATTTCATATTTCATTTGCTTTAATTAATATCGATATTAATGTTCTTGAATATTATATCTATATAAATAAGTTTCTAGTACGTTTGACAAATAAATAAATCAGTTACAATAAATCACAATAATACATTTTATAGTTTTAATAGATGTTCTTGACACTTATAACTAATTTTATTGCTTTAAAAATACAAACAAGGTCATAAAACTAATTGTACGTATTAGACTATTATTCAACATAAATTAGTTTTATTTACTTTTTCTTACTGCTAAGTAAGAGGAAGTATTTATAATTGTGAACAAATTTCGATATCGAATTTTCACTTGAAATACATGTGTTTAAGGTTCCCTGAGGCCAAGAAAAAAATAAATCTGGTGTGAAACACTCACACAACATTCTCTTACTCCAGTTTTCAAAAATTTAACTGACAAATTTTAGAGATTGTGTTAAATTTTAGTTTAATGAAATTCGTTGGAGTTCGTCGAACACTGAAAAAAAAAATGTTCAGTAAAAGCGCATTTCCGGTTTACTAATTTTCTTGAAACTCGGAATTTTAGCCATCTATTTATTTGTAATTAATTTTGTTTGGATGATAGAATTGTACTCGTATAATCAACTATGATAGCATTTTAGAGAAAAACATAACCCAACCCCCCTCCCAAAAGTACCCTTAAATGAATATTTCCAGAGACATATTCTAAATAAAAGTTGTAAGTCTTTTAAATGTATGGTTGATATAACAAGTTTGAAAAAAATTGTCAGAGCCATTTTTTGAAAAAAACGCAAGAAAGTAAAAAAAAAAAAACAAAAAAAAAAACAGAAAACTGAAAAATACATTTCACGAAAAACACACTTCCGGTCATTCGATTTTTTTTCAATCTCGGAATTTCAACAACATATTTAATTCTAATTAATATTATTTAGCTGATAGAATTATGTATTAAACTGAATTATGTATTAGAACTATGTGGAAGCACTTTAGAGGCCAAACCACCCACACCACCTCTCCCCTAAAAGTGCCCTTAAATGCATTTTCCCGCAAAAATGTTACAAATAAAAATGGTAAATCTTTGTGGTGTAGTTAATAAAACAAGTTAGAGCCATTTTGGAAAAAATTGCAAAAATGTGAAAAAAACCACTTAGTAAAGTGGTACTTCCAGTAGAGGAATTTTGACCGCTGACTTACTGTCAGATTCCATGGCGATACCTAAACGGAATATCAAGTTTGAACTTTCTACGATTTTTCGTTTTTGAGCTATGCCGTTCACATACATACATACACACATACAGACACTTTTGCTAACACCACTTTTGCCGGACACATTTGCTAAAAACCACTTTTTTGGACCCAGGGGACCTCAAAACGGGTATTTCCGGTGAAAACTCGATAACGAAAATTTAACAATTACAATACATGCTCTTACTAGGAGTAAGTGAAAGTAAAAAATCTGGTGTGAAACACTCACACAACTTTCTCTTACTCCTGTTCTCAAAATTATAATTGACAAATGTTATAGGTAGTTTGTTACCAAATTTAACGAAATTCGTCGAAAATTTCGACAGGGGACCTCAAAACGGATATTTCCGGTGAAAGCTCGATACCGAAAATTTGACACGATTACAAAACGTCCTCTTACTAGGAGTAAGAGAAAGTAAAAATGGTTTTTAGAAAATGGTGTGTATGTGTATGTATATGAACAGCATAGCTCAATACCGAAAAAAATCGCAAAAAGTTTAAACTTGATATTCCGTTAATGTGGTGATCCGAACAGTAAGTTATTTGTCAAAAATTCCTCAACCGGAAATAACACTTTACTGAATGCATGTTTCACTTTTCTTTCTTTTTGTGCGATTTTCTCCCTAAAATTGCTCCAATAATTTTCTTTAAACTTGCTGCATCTAGTACGGATATCTGAGCTCTACAACTTTAATTTGAATGTTTCCTCCAGGAAAATTCATTTATGGGCACTTTAGTGTGAGGCAAGGTTAGATTTTCCACCTAAAGTACTATTTTCAATTTATTACATAATTCTATTGCCTAAATAATATTATTTAGATTGAAATATGTTGTGGAAATTCCGGGTTTTAACGGAAAATTATTTTTCAGTTTTCTGCTGTTTTCTTTAAAAAAACTTGAAATACTAGCTACACATGAAAAGCGCTACAACTTTTGTTTATAAATATTTCTTCAATAAACTCTTAAGAGAATTTTTGAGCGAGAGGCGGGGTATATTTTCGTCTAAAGTACTATCTTATTTAATTATACGAGTACATTCTACCATCATAATCAAAATTAATTATTAGAAATAAATTCCGAGTTTCCAGAAAATTAGTAAACCTGAAGGGGGGGGGGTTTTACTGAACAGTTTTGTTTTCCCCAGTTTTCGCAATTTTCTCTATAAAAATACCAGCGAGTTACATTAAATTTCATATAATAACTATAAAATTTGTCAATTACCATTTTGTAAACTGCAGTATGAGAAAATTGTGTGACTGTTTCACACTAGATTATTTTATTTTATTTTTCATGAACTCGGGGATGTGCCGAATGTGATTGCGGATCTGGCGGAGAATAAGATACACAATAATGGACTTGCTTGACATCATATACACCGCTGAGTGACTGAGTTTTGAGTTAAGATTATTATTCTTTTAACTTGTAATATATTTGTTATGGTGGTTGGTTGCGCAGAGCTGGAAAGCATCAGAGACATTTTCCGTGGTAGCCTGCTTCATTTTGTGGTCATCGACCGGTTTCGGGCGTTCGCCCATCTTCAGGATGCGTTTGTCAGACAGTGTGATAACACAGACTTGCACAGAGTAAATTCAGTTTATACACTCATACACTCATAATGATTATTTTTTAAATAAATATTAACTGTTTAATTAAAAAATCCTTTTAAATTATTTAACTAGAGGGTAGATAAGAATAATATAAGAATGTCTACTAACAAGACCCAAGAGCATTTTGACTTCAAATTTACAAGTTTCTGGAAGAATTTGCTCTGTGCAAGTCTGTGTTATCACACTGTCTGACAAACGCATCCTGATCAAATTTACAAGTTTTCTGGAAGAATTTGCTCTGTGCAAGTCTGTGTTACAAACTGTCTGACAAGACGCATCCTGACAAATTTACAAGTTTCGAGAATTTGCTCTGTGCAAGTCGGTGTACACACACTTCTGCAACGCATCCTGAGTCAAATTACAAGTTTCGGGAAGAATGTGCTCTTGTGCAATCTGTTTTATCACACTGTCTGACAAACGCATCCTTATCAATTTACAATTTTCTGCAAGAATTTGCTCTTGCAACTGTGTTATCACACTGTCCTGACAAACGCATCCTGATCAAATTTACAAGTTTCTGGAAGAATTTGCTCTGTGCAATTCTGTGTTATCACACTGTCTGACAAACGCATCCTGAAGATGGGCGAACGCCCGAAACCGTCGATGACCACAAAATGAAGCAGGCTATCAAGGAAAATGTCTCTGAGCACATATTTTTATTGTTTTGTTAACTATTATAAAAATTAAATAGCTTTCTCTTTCTGTCTAGGTAATTTCATTGATACATTAATGAATTAAGATTACTTTTGATTGATAGGATTGTATTATAGGTCCCATCTTTGGAGAGATATCTAAATATAATTTAAATATTCGCTTTCATTATCTCAAGATTCAGAAAGACAATCTTGGAGTTACCATTTGCACAGTCTATGATATAAGATATTGACTTATAAATTGAAATATTATTATAATTGTATATCATAATGCAATTTATTGTGCACAGAAGTTAAAATTTTAACATAAGGAAACAAAACTTACAAAACCTGATAACTAGGGAAATGATTATTTTTTTAAATAAATATTAACTGTTTAATTAAAAAATCCTTTTAAATTATTTAACTAGAGGTTAGATAAGAATAATATAAGAATGTCTACTAACAAGACCCAAGAGCATTTTGACTTCAAATTTACAAGTTTCTGGAAGATAAGATCCAATTAAATTAAGTCTCCAATTTGAAATTTTAACATTCCAAAAGAATATACATATACATATATTTACAAATTAGTATGGGCCAACTTAGAGCTTTACGCATAGAGCTAATTGAAAGGAAAAGAAAATCAACAATAAAACAAAGATGAGTCTTCTCAGAGATCTTGGTAGAGTCTGAGTTTCTCAATCTTCTGGATGGAGTAGGGTCGCCTATGTGGTAATGTAAAGCTGAGGGTACTGGGTGAATCGACAGGAAGAAATTGTCCGTTAGCTTAGCCATGTGTGTTGTAATATGATTTGTATTGGGGGAGGGTAAATTAAATATGTTAATTAATCATTAATTATTATAATTCATAATTGAAAACTTCTCTAGAGGGATCTCGTGAGGTCTGTTTTCATACAGGAGTTGGAGAGGATGAAAGACAAATTAATATATAGATTCAAAAAATATATAATTACAATAAACAATAAATTTCAAAAATTAATAAATACAATATTGAGATACAACAACATAAGCGTCTTTGTCATTTGGGAGAAATAGCTTTTTATGAAACTTACATATTTACATTTATTCTAAGTTGAAGAAGGTTGGGTTTCTTGGGGCACTTCCACCACTCACTACTGTAACATGGCTTCTTCTAATGATAGATTTCACTCATTTTACGGTATAAATTTTGAACTGGCGTCTTCCTAAAAGGGTCCACCTTATACGTATATTCTACCTCCACCTTGGAGAAAGTCAGAAGAGGGAAATTCCATGTGTCCTAAATAAATGTAATGATAAAGGTAGGCCAGGTATCTCTGACTCAACTAACTGTTTCTTTTGTGCCTTCCAATCTTCAAAAAACCCAAATTTATAAATATATACATCGGAAAAAATTCCTTACTTTACAATCGTAAAATATATAACAAGAATATATTTCGATACAATTTACATTTATTAATTCGCCCAAAGATGTACACATTACAGTA